>BROE01000002.1:4868514-4926242 GCA_036571765.1 Plecoglossus altivelis
GGCTGGGGGGGGGGAGTGAAAAGCAGAAGACTATAATAGCAAACAATAAACTGGGGTCACTTTCGGCTTTTATCTTAAGTGAGCACATATCTTCTGCATTGGTGGAACGAAACACGTTTGTGGGATTCTAACTTATTCAGAGGTTATTTTCCGTGCGGTTGGTTCTGTTGCTCGGTTGGTTCCGCTCCTACTGAAGAGACAGACAGAGTTCAAAGTCAACTTGGGGCCCACAGGTCACTTGCCCCTCCTCTCTCCAAAAACCATCAACATCATCACCCCCCCCCCCCCCACCCCCCACTTCGCTGTCAATGAAAGATGCTTACACAATACGTTTGGTAATGGCCAATGTTTAAGCAGGTTATTATCATTAAAATCTAAATGGGAACTGGAAGGAAAAAAAAAAACTGATGAGAAGCGGCGAGTAAAGTTAATGTGGCGTGGCCTTTTACGACCAGTCTAAGTTCTTTCTCCTGGATAAACCTCTAGATCATTTTAATTAGACAATATGTTAATTGACTGTGGGTCCTGGGGTATAATGTGTCAACATTAGTCTGCATCAACGGCTACCTCCTCCAAGCATGACATCATTCACCCCAGCCGAGTCACAAGGAAAAGGGGGGAAAAGAATCTGTGGTTTTGTGTGATTAGGAATGTGAGTGAGTGAGTGAGAGAGAGACAGATAAAGACAGAAAGAGAATGAGAGAGAGAGAGAGAGAGAGAGAGAGAGAGAGAGAGAGAGAGAGTGTGCAGGAACGATGGGTAAAAGAAGAAACTGAAGCGGCACTCTTCACTCTCCTCAGACATTATTACTTACTCATATATCTCTCCCTCTCTATCCTTCCCCACTCTCCCCCCCTCCCCCTGTCTCTCTGTCTCTCTGCACCTCTCCCCTGTGTGGTAGCATTAGAGAAATGCCAAGAGAGATCGACGTTACAAGGTATCCTACTCTGCCCCAAAAAGCAGTCAGATAATGTCAAGATGTGACGTGCCCAGGGGAGTCTTGGTTTAAAATGCCTATCTGGCCACAGCCAAGAGAGTTCAACACACTCGCGGGGAGAAGGTGACAGCCAAGCACAGCCCCCCCCAGCCCCTTCCTCACACACACACACACACACACACCTCATGGGAATGAGGCATTAAATAGAATACAGATGAAACCAAATTAACTTTGACACTCGGTTATATCAATGCAATTAACATACGCAGTCTCTCTTGTGCTACGTGCACATACACTCACTATCGCGCAGAGCCTACGAGTGTCCCTCAGCACAGACACACACATACACACACAAACACACAATGTTAGGAACACCCTTGTCCTGCCGTACAGGATCAGTGGCCAAGCGTATGATTACACTCAAGTTGCTAGTTCAGGCTGCCTCAGACTTTCCATAGTGCTTCTTTCTCCTGCCATGCCAATGGTACAGGAAGCGTAATGAGACCATTAGGGCTGGGGGACGCTAGCTGCCTTTAAAGCCCGTCTTCCGGAGGCTAGCTCCTAGTACGGAAGAGCTCTGGGCTGCCAAGGCTTTTAGCGCCCTGCGATTCTTTTTCCTTCTCACGCTTTGTTCTTTGCTCACAGCGGAAGGTGCCGCAAGTTCTGATTGGGCGGCTTGAGCTCCGGCGTGGGGTTGAGTTTCAGTTTAGTGGAGGAGTCGCGCAGAGAACATACGCGGCTATCCAATCCCTCGGCCTTGTTATTCCACCTCTTAGCGTTCACCTGTGGCCCACTCTACACCTGTCAGAAGGGGGGGTGACCATTCTAAGTGCAGACTAGCCAAGCTGCGATTGCGTAAAAAAAAAAGGCTTGCTTTACGGCTAACAGTGCTTCCGAACATGACTTACTCTGTGGTTACATCGTAAGCTGTTTGGCAAGTCCTGTGTGATGCAATCCTGTCTCTTCCCATCAAAGAACTACACAAAGAAGAATATGAAGGCAGGATTAAGGCACTTTATTCCAGCCAAGAACCGCACAGTGTTCCAAAACACGCGCGCGTGAAAGTACTCGCGCGCACACACATGCACACTCCCAATCACACGCACTCGTACATTCATACCAGCGGACACAAAAGCTCCATGATTGGAGACATTTGGACTGGCCCCAGCTTAAAGTCAAACTGGAAGCGCGGCCAAGACATTTGCTCCTGGGGGGCGGGGGGGGGGGGGGGAGGGATGACTCCTTTGACGTTAGCGGCACGTGGCTTCCTGCCACCAAACCACACTTCTACGGCGAGGGGATAAAGGCCGGGAAACAAATTTGTAAACACTAATTAGAAGAAGATGGGCGGAGGAGGAAAGTAAGGAGGGAAGAGTGTGAAAGAGAGAGAGGGAGCGAGAGTCCTCTGGATGACTATATTATTTATGACATCCCTTTTTCCACATTCTCCTACCACGGTCGGGCTAGCAGCGAGCGGCTGAGTGAAAGACAGCTCTATAATCCATTAGCATCACTAAATTAGTGGGGGCATGCGAGGGGGCTGAGAGAGAGAGACACCCCCGTGTGTGGATGTCCTAAATCATGTTTCCACAGCCTAACTTTGTTTGCTGATCCGGTTCCCATTGGATAGTGGCAGTGAGTGCTGGGTCGAAAAGGTTGTACTGTAAAGGTTGTACTGAAAAAAGTTGTTCTGTAAAAGTATGTACTGTATTGTAAAGGTTGTACTGTACATGCAGTTCTGTAAAGATTGTACTGCAAAAGTTTGCACTGTTAAGGTTGAACTGAAAAATGTTGTTCTGTAAAAGGATGTACTGTAAAGGATGTACTGTAAAGGCAGTACTGTAAAAGGCTCTACTGTAAAAGGCTCTACTGTAAACGGCTCTACTGTAAAGGTTGTACTGTAAAAGGCTACACTGTAAAATACTGTACTGTAAAGGCTGTACTGTAAAAGGCACTATTGTAAAGATTGTAATTGTAATGTAAAAGATTGTACTGTAAAAGGCTGTACTTTAAAAGGCTGTACTGTAAAAGGCTGTACTCGACATGCTTTCCGATGCCTACTTTGAGACATACGTACGGACTCTCCCGTTTAGACGTTCTGTAATCATTCGGCTACCCGTTTGACAAATATTAATATATAATGTCATATCACAAAATATATATATAGATATATATCTATATAGATATATATCTATATATATAGATATATAATGTCACATCATAATAATGTCCTCACTACTGAAATGCAACTGTCATTTTACCTTGAACAGGAAGTGATTAAGTTCAGCCCAGCCTATCCTCTGCAGTACTGTACGCTGCGTGTAAGCGTGTAAAGTACGCTCACTAGTCTGCAAAACACTACAAGAGTAGAGGGACTTAAGTGATTATGGTGGCCTTTATGGAAATTACAGCGACAATACAATGGGTCAATTATGTGGTATGGTTTCATGCATAATGCTTGGCCATTAACTCCGTATTGAGTGTGAGCTTGTGCGACCTTTGACTGTGTGGCATTAGAAATTGCCCCCTCTTGAATGCTTAAATGTCACTGTCAACTTGAAAATCCCATTGAAGAGATCAATAAAGTGTGTGTGTCTGAGAGAGAGAGAGAGAGAGAGAGAGAGAGAGAGAGAGAGAGAGGAGAGAGGAGAGAGGGAGTAGGAGAAATGCCAGTGCATGAATGTGCGTGTAGCTGTCTGCATTCCCATGCATGTGTATGTGTGTGTGTGTATGTATGTGTGTGTGCACTCTCTATGTATCTCTCTGTGTGCGCTTCCTTCCTTTCACTGAAAGAGATTAGGGTGTTTCAAAAGAGCAGCGAGCTCTATTGATAACCTGCCAGATATGAGGGATCCCTAGCTGTGATTGGCCCCGGACACGAAGGGCCACCCATCCACATCCCTATCAACCCTGCTTCCTATGCAGATCGACAGCCACATTCCCCCATCAAGAGTGGGACAACAAAGGGAAAATCAAGTGAACATCAAGGGGCAAAAATGCGATTGATCTGAGGAGAGCTCACACAGAGTAGGCTACGCAGCGGTGTTGACAAACACTGTAAATATTCACCGCGGTACAAGGGGGCTTTATTGACTTCAAGTAAAAACGATGAAGAGATTCCGAGGTTGGAACGTCGGTTAGAAAACAAAGAAGCCTCACAACAATCATAACCATCGCAGTCGGCCATTTTGAAAAGAAAATGTCAGATAGACCTGATTTTACACTGGTAAATATAGGCTAGGCTCCATATCCAGACCTCTGCTACTCCCTTGGTTAGTTTGCTGGCTTATAGTAGCAAGCTAGTCATGGATGAAACACCCACAGACATAGACAGAGGAGGGCGAGTGAGAAAGAAAGAGAGCGAGAGGGAAGGAGGGAGGGAGGCAGAGATGGGGCGTGCGCGTGAGAAAGAGAATGAGAAGAAAGTGTAGCAGGGAGAGCGGGAGTGCGTGTGTCTGAGAGAGAGAAAAGGTGAGCGAGAGAGAAAGAGAGAGAGAAAGAGCGAGAGATAGACATAGACCACATTAGCCTTGTCTACACGCTTCGGAGGACACACAGGCCCTCTGGGAACTCACCACACCACGCAGGTCAACCTGGAGGGAGGAGCAGCCAGCTGTACACAGCACACAGGGCCAATCGGGGACGGGCAGATGAGACTGGCCCAGTAGTGGAGCAGATAGAGATGGGGAGGAGTGTGTGCGAGAGAGGTGCTGGCCTGTCACTCAGTCGGTCCTCAAGTCAGCCAGTTAATTAGCTAACCAGGCAGTCAGACAGCTAGTCCCCAAGTCACTCAGCCAGCCAGACAGTCAGGAAGTCAACCCAACCAGCAGGACGAAGACAGTCACCCGCTTACGTGTCCGACCGCCTGAGGTTGTTAACTTTAAGGACCTTCATGGTATCCATTTTGGATGTCCTTGAGCCTTCAAATCATCACCCCATAAGGCCTCCAACAGCAGCAGAGGGACTGAAGCTGCCTGAAGCTGCTGCCACAAGCCTCAGTTTGTCCCAATAACTAAAATGCAATGCAACTAAAATGATCAAATACGATGGCAAATTATTCTGTCTACTTGAAGTGAAAAAAAGTGAACCTTGGCGGGTAATAAAGCTACCCTCCACTTCGTTGTTCAACATGTTCATGCCTACTCTCTCTCCTTCTCTCTCATGCTGTCTCTCGTAGTCTCTCTCTCATCCTCCCTCTCTCCCAAAGACACACAGTCTTGCAGAAAAGTGCCTGAGCCATCACTGCAGGTTAAAAAACAACCGTGCAGCGTGCCGTAATCGCTTCAGACAGAGACCGAATAGCTGGCGACTTTCTATTCTTTGTTATTAATCCAAATGACATCAAATGGAAAGCGCAGCCACAACAACAAATTAAGCATGTGAAATGGTCAGAAAGAAAAAGAAGCCAATGGCGTTGCACGAGTCATGCTTGGTCATCGTCCGTAATGGCACTGTCATCATTAAGTCTTGTTATTCTCTTGCTGCCTAGGAGACATGGTGGTTTGGGTTGAGATTGACCAGTGTTACTATGTTAAGGCTCACAATTAGACACGTTCTGCATGAGGCAATGGTAATCCTGAAACCAGTCCGGAAATCAGGCCATTTCAAATGACCCAAACACACGCGTCGGAACAGTCATTAAAGGCAGTGGCTGATAAAACAGACTGTTGCCTTGCAACATATTTTAACTGTTCTTAGCAACATGCTCATTATGTGTAGGAATATTTGGTTTGGGTATTCTGCCAAATAAGTTTTATTCTACTGTCATTAGCCGGAAGTGATTCCGTATGATGTAGATGTACACTAAGCTTTATCTGAATGACTAAATGACTTGATCCTTCCTTCGTGCGAGGTGGGTTACGCGTTAGGATCTCATACACACTGTATGAGGTCCAAACGTCGTACACCACCCTTAGGAGTGCTTGCGCAAGTGCAACTGTACAGATTACGGCTACGGCTGCAGATTTTGGTGAGCGTTAGGAAATTGTTTATTGAATGGCAGTTTCAAAGATGACTGAAAGTTCGCCCCTGAATTCAATGCAAATGAACTGTCCACATTTATCCAAAGTCACTCCATACATCGTCACACAGCACATTTGCGTATCGCGTGGTTATGAGAAAATACATACTGATAAAGGAGGCAGCGCGGAAGCATCACATGCACTTGTTCCATGGGTGATGTTCTGATTATTAATAAATAGTTTAGATAATTACAGCCTCGTCAGAAACATAAATAAAAAAATTCCAATCTATGAGATTGGATGAGAAGGCTGGGTTCTCAAGCCACACATAAATGATGCACCAAACATATATATCGTAAATACAGCACAAGTTAACGATGAATAATTCATTGAGAGTCGTAGCTCATTACATAAATAACGTTAAACTATCCTGGGGCTAAAAGGGTTTACTTTACGGACGCTATATCTGCATGCTTTAGGATTTAACAATAAGCCCATACAGAGTCAGCAGAAAAGACCGACCCCAAATGTTTTTATGCGCAATTGCAATGCAAGTCTGATTCTCTGGCATTGCTTAAATCAAACATTTGGGGACTGCCTCTCGGTGCGCAACTGATCCAGTGCACCTGTTACAGATGGAAGCGACTAGGCGAAATGTTAAAAGATGAGCCCATAGTGCGCCACAGTTTTGCGAACAACACGCGACAAGCTCTCGAAGTGCAACATCATATACATGATTTATATAATAAACACCAGCGAAATACAACAATTGTTTGTTTTACTTACGCTGCTGTTTTGACCAGACCAGTAGACCACCGCGTGGTTGTGCGCAGAGTCCCCAGTCAAGGCGAAAGTGGAGCTGGTTAGTTTAAGCTCCTCGCGCGGAGAATTTCCTCTTCCTTCATCCCTGTTCCACTTGAATTCGGACCTCCCCTGTCGCTGTCCGTCCAACAACGGACCGGGGCTCCTTCTTTCATCCGAGGTCTCCCCGTCCACACGAGCGCCTCCAGTGCCCCGTCTCTCCGCAGGCTCAGGACCGCTTCTCTTTGCTCTCGTGAGGACCGGATTCTCAGCCTCGAGTTCACCCATGTCGTTAAATTCGTCCCGGTAGGTGTCTTCGTTTTGACTAAACAAAGGTGAGTTTTCCTGGGGGACTTGATCAGGACCTCTTTCCACACTCACGTCTTCGGAGAACAGCTGCACATCCTCAGAAACACCTGCTTGTTGTCCGTCGCCTACTCCAAAATTTAGGTCGGTAACTCCGAGTCGGTTTGCTTCAAGTCGAATCTGTCTCAAACCTCTTGGTGCCTGGATCGGACCCTCGCGCGTATCCATCTGTAATTCCTCCTGGTGTATCAGAACTGGCGACGGACATGACGAGCAAGTTATCTCCGCTTTAACATTAAGGAAGGTATTAGCGGACAACAACAGCCATACACACAATGAAAAGTGCATGCCTGGGCAGCAACTAGCCCAAGTCTCCATCGCTGGTAGAGAACTAAGAGTATCCAACGGTGGGAAACCTTATCAGACGACCCACCCCGCGTCAAGTCGTGTAGATTTGTTACCGGCGCCCCGTTTGTTAGTCCGGTTATTTAAAGTGCTCTTCAGCCAAACTATTCACGTTCAAGGTTCTGTTCGGGAGAGCCACCGCATCGGGGAGGAGCTGAATAGAAGCCAAGCTGCCGAGTGTGTGTGCGCCCGGAAGAGGGATGCAGGGAGAGATGGGAGCGAACGGGAGCGCGAGAGGGAGAGAGAAGAGAGAGAGGAGAGAGAGGGAGAGAGAGAGAGAGAGAGAGAGGGAGACACTTTTTTGATATTACATAAAATCACTAGGTTATCACTTAAGAGCATTTCCACTTGATGAGATGACTTGTTTTGGAGAGATTAAAAAAACACATCAGGTTTCATGTCCATATAGCCTAATGAATAGCCTTCGTTATTTTTGCTGAAATTGGGGGTATCCCGAATATTAACGCATTTATCTCTGCCCTGGGTCATTTTTGTGGATGTCCTCAATCATATTAAGCTTAATTTAGATTTGTTGTTCTTAGTCCAATGCTACAGTGACACCTGAGACGAGTGCCAATTAGTATACCATTAAGCCGAATCCATGTGATAAAGTCAGACAATTAGTTGCTATACAAACTAAGCAATTGCTTGCGCTTTAAAAAGTCACTTAAAAACTGCCCAGTTGTGCTGAAGAGACAACTAATGATATATTGGTACAAATGCGTATATTTAAATGAGGACAGGAAACATATTTAGTTAAATGGAGTATTTGTTTAGCAAATTATGATTAATGTCAAAATTTCCATTCGTGCTTTTTAAACATAGTTCTGTTCATTCAGGAAACATTTCACTCTAACCAAAACGACAGGCTATAAGAGTAAGAGAGGCCGCCTCGCGGGGGTAATTCAATATGACGACATGAAGGTGACTGGGAAGGCGCGAGAGCAGTGCGCAGCGTCACTAACTGAATGGATGGGCACGCACTGGCTGGGATAGTCCCTAACGAGGCAAACAGCAAAGGCAGCTGCGGCATGAAATAAAGTCAGTTCAAGGGTCGTTAGAAGGAACGAAACAGAAGAAATGGCAATTGATACCGCTCAATCTCCATGGGTTGCAATGCATGTCTCAAATGGATTTACGTTAATAACTTGGATTTAGTTTATTGAATAATTTCAATGACAAAGATCGTTCCGGAAAATACACTAGTTTGGGTCAGGTCTGGGCATAGACTATAATGTCTATAGGGATAATGTCCTAATAGTCAATACATCAACATTTAACAGGAGTGGAAAGATTTGTGTAGGGACGCGATTTAATTATTTTCTGAATGATTACGATAACCCTAATGAGATTTTAATGAAAATGAATGTAAATTCCTCATTCCAATGTCATAATAATGACATTCATTCATAACTGCCTCCCTATATCTTACTAATGAGTCGGAAACGATGATTCCCTTTTACTAGCAAATCAAGTTAAATATCTCAAGTATGTCAGTCTCCAAGATAGAAGATGCCACGCGACCCTTTGATAGAATGCTGTCATTTGAGAATGACACGACCCCGGACAGTGACCTTTTGCAAAAGCACTCTGTAATCAGGATGGACCAACATGGTTATGGCTGTGCTAGTGAGGATTAGCTTGTATTGTAATATGAATGGAGTTCTGTCAGTGGGTTCTATATTTGTACAGTAACTAGTGGCAGGTCAGCAGTTCCACCTTTTTGTAATTACTTAAATTAATTTTTCCTGGAAGAACCCTTGGGACGCTCCTAGCAGAACATGACAGCCTGCTCAGTATGTAAAATATGCGGCTGTGGCTCAGAGCTTCGGAGCAGCGCTTTGAAAGCCAATGAGTTTCCAATGAAGATGTGAGGGTTTGAAGGCCATAGCATGTGTATACAGTACTGCACGTATATTATATACGTATATCAGTAGAGTATAGACAACATCAGTGGCTGTTAGATACTTATTGAATACGAAACAGAAGATGAAGGGTGGGAACATGAGCAAATGTGGAAATAATGTGGTTATTCTCTCTTCCTCAAACCACAAATGTTCAGAAAAACTTTGCTTTTGAGTTGAAATGAACTCGAAAATACTATCGCAACTTCAATTTGGATGCATCTTCAGATGTAAACAATATCTAGGAAGAATATAAATCTGTTCTGTCCCTTAACAGACACTATGCTCTCTAGATTCAAAGCATCATATTTGTCCTTTGGTACAAGCATGCCAACCTATAGTCCTTTAGGGTGGCTGTTCGTCTAGCACACACTGTTCAACAGCCTACTTTGAAATGTTTTATTCATGAGTGCCATTTTTGATCTAGTGCTAGACATAATAGTATATTTTGAATTCTGTACTTGACAGAAGACACACTTAGGACACACCAGAGAATATGTGAATCAACATGTACCTGCACTCTATGCTAAGCCTAACATCAAATGTACCGTGTGTGTCAAGAGAGATGAAATTGAAGGGGAAAAAAAGGCCAAATTAAAAGACACTTGAGCTATAACAGAAAGAATGTACAGAGATCTCTTCCGAATCAAAAGAGCGTGGGTAAAGCACTTCAAACGTTTCCAATTCCTTTTGAAATATCTAAAGAACAACATGACAAACTAACATATGAATCCAGATACTTTTAACCAAACCTGTAAATAGACTTTACAAGGGATACAGACGAGGCCAGCCTTAGGCTATTTGGGACCCAAAGCAAAGATTTGTGCTACAGGGGAAACACAATGTAAAAAATTCAGCCGCCACACACACACACACACACACACACACACACACACACACACACACACACACACACACACCACACACACACACACACACACACACACACACACACGCACGCACGCACGCACGCACACACACGCACACACACGCACACACACACACACGCACACCAAAACCCGGAGGCCTTCGGAATCTTGTCCTGTCATGACAACATGTGACATTTGGAGAAGGCTCTTGTGGATTCACTGCCATGTCACAGAAAAAGGTCAGGAAGTGATGGAGAATCCTTCGACATGCAACTGTAATTGACCTTTTCTGGGGATAATGAGACTCAGATTGACTAGCAGAACCCTGTGGACTGAGCTTGATGTACTCAACGCTAAACAAACACAACGGCAAAAGGGGTTAAGGCTAGCTTTAGTTGGTTGGTGGAGTAGCGTAAAGGTAGGAGTATGAGTGTGTATGTGTGTCTGTCAATGTGACAGTCAATCTCAATAGGCCCCATTCATGTCTCTTCTTTGTTGAAATGAAGAGTTACAATGAGCCTTGAATCAAAGGCTGCAGGCCTGGCACTGTTGTTAGCTTACAGATTCTCCAACATGACATGACACAGAAAGCATCAATGGAAATGATTACTTTATGAAATATGGCGTCTGAGAAGCCCGTTACAAGTTTGAGCCAAGTTGCGGCATCAATTCTGAAACGTGTTTGACGTTTGCGTCTCACCGTTTGTCCAATTCCATAATTAAACCTGAAGAAGCTCGTGCACTCCCACAGGCCAGAGACCTGAGAGAAAGCACCTCTATTGATTTGGGGATTAATCCTCGGAACAGACAGTTCATGGAAGGATTCGATCCACTTATAGCTGACTCAGATACCAACTTCCCCACAGGTGTGCTTGCCAATGGCAGGTCTGGAACCTCGAACTGTACAGAATGATATCTATCTTCTCCCCTCAGGGTCGTCGCACGCAGTTACTCTCCTAAAAGGCCGACTGCTGAATTTTAATATGTTTTTGGGGTAGGGGCAAGGGAAATCAAGCCCACATGGGGAGGTTTTCAAGTAGAGTCGGCACCAATAGAAGAGGGTTTTTGTGCTCTTGACAGGAACTTAGAACTTCTGCAGGACTAATATTCCCATCTGTGAAACGTCTAATTACCTTAACACTTCCGTTTTGGAATGAAATATTATGGTCGTTAATCTCGTGTCACGGGGTCCATCGGTTCACTATAAATCATCTCTTTAAATCAATACCATGTTGTGTGTTTAACTGCAGTGCTTGTGCCAGGTGGAATTCCCTGTTCTGTTTGCATATTGTTACATAAATATGTATAATATTATCGTTGAGGTTATGGTCGTTATGATTGTGAATTTGCACAATTTACATGGGCATCCAAAGTCTCAAGTCAGTCTGGGTTTGAAGGACAATTCCTTCGAAATACCCAAGTGACCGGATAACACAACTGGTTTGACACCTAAACAAACTTCTGGCCCAACATCTCCAAACCAAGCCTGTTCACATGAGTAGAATTATCGCAGGTTATGTACACTGCTCTAATTCCATGCCAAAAGGAGAGGACTTGCCTGCAATAGCAACTAAATTCTCGACTCACCACTTTTAGAGTAACATCTTTATCACACAAACAGCATTGTCATCAACCCTCGTACTCCTTTACACGATTCTCCTCTTTCTCTCTGAAGTTTAGAAACCCAAGAACACCCCCCCCCCCCCCCCCCAAAAAAAAAGGTTCCTTATATCAGTTGAATAATTTATAGATCGCAGTTTGCGGAGTGGAACCTCTTCACAGCGACTGGCTCTGCAAGCTGCAGAGACGCAGCCACCTTTTATGTCTTCAACATTGAAAACAAAGACAGATACCAAGAAAAACGACACAATCCAAAAACAGACTGCTAACGGTAATACGTGGCTGTTACCCAGCCTTGTAACGTTGACCCAAGGGTTTGTGGGGAGGAGAGGAGATTTTTCTAAATCCAAGTGTTTTTACCGGCGGGCTCTACAACAGCTCACCTGTGAGGTTCCTCTTCTGGTTCACGCCAAGTCAATGGTTCCAGGCGGTAGCCTCGTGTTTAAATACGGGAAGCAATTTCAACTAGCAGGAGACTCTGAGACTTAGGCAGAGATTAAAGGAGTAATCACTCTAAGGCGAGGGAAAACGCTGGCAGACCTGTTGAATGGGAATTTCCATTTTCCAATTTTCTACCAACCTTAAAAATGTTTCACAGGCAAATTGATCTCAAAACTGCCCCATTTGAGGAGATGGGGATGCACTTGGCCGACAACAATTTTTATAAGCATAGAGAGAATGTGTGTGTGTGTGTGAAACCAAGTGTGAGGGAAAGAGAAACAGAATGAAAGAGAGCGAAGAGGGGAGAGAGAGAGAAAGATCACTACAAAGAGTTAAGCACACTGTGGCTGGCTTTAGGAAAACAAGTCATGAAGAAAAAAAAAACGGGGAAAGCAGTTATGAAATTCATTGATATTCATATTAAAGTATAAATATTAATAGAAATGTGACGCTAGCGCTCTCCTGGGCCTTGACGTTGAAATGTGGTTGGGTTCGGTTTCGAATTTACATACCTTAAACTCCAATGGCATCTTTAAAGGATGCAATGACTGCAACGTGCTAGTGTGGGTACTGGCACAAACTGTCTGAAGATCTGACGCCAGGATGGATCATAATGCATTCTCTTCGGATTTGACTCGGTTGATCAGTTCTTAGCTTGTCCCTCGGGGATGTTGCAAAGTATGCCTAAATGACAAGGATAGATGTGACGATACCATTATTAAAGTTGGAGTATGTCCTATTCAGCTCTCCATGCCTTCACCTTTTAAAATTCATTTCTCCTATCTGTCGCCGCGGCGATATCTTCCCTTCCCTACTCTCGCAGGCATAGCTGTTGAGTTAATTATCTCCTCGGTGAATGTATGTCAGGTGCTGTCTAGGTCTGCCCCGCGGACTGTTCACCTTGCCCTCCAAGTGTAATTAGCTAGTTGGATTGCAGTACTCTGATCCCTCGTTTATTCTGTCTTAGCCTTAACACTCCTGCACTCGAAGCAAACTGCTGTTTATCTGGATGAATGAAGCACTTTCAGTTGATCTTTTAAGAGTCTTCCATTGTCTTCACGGAAACGGCGAAATATATGTCAGTTTGCCTAGTCGTTGCGATCAGAACGTTTGTATCATTGCATATTCATAAATGTTTCCACTTTCTTGCACTTCGTACACTTCGTGCTTTCAAGTAGGCGACAACATGTTTAATGAGGCAAACGTATGATTATGAGCTTTTTATGAACGTATTTTAGCGCCTTGGGAAGGACGTCAACCAAACTCTTGGTTTAAAAAGTGAGCGATATTCATTTGCCGAGCGTTCCAAAGGATAGGGTCTTAATTATTTTTCTGCTTTTGGCCTTTGATCTGGACGGACCCAGCCCATGTCTCCAGGTGTCTCATTTAAAGAGCATAATTTAGCAGAGGTGGACTCCCAGTTTGCAAGGGTCCCTTTTCCTTGAAATAGTCGCCCCCATATGCATAAAGAAACGAATTTCAACATGTATATCATCACCTGGGTATACCAGTTTCATTAGGCTAATGACTCAAACCCACCATCATTAAGGCGAAAATGATCCCACTTAATTAACACTTTCGTCTGTAATTAGGTTAAATCACAAAGTGGTATATTATTATCAAAATGTTCATTCACGGTGCACCTGGTATAAGGTGTTCAGTTGGTAATTACTTTATGAATCCAAAGAAGAATTTGCGTCATTACATCATTTCATCCAAAAAAAAAACAAGAAACAGGGTTTTTATAAGTGTGGTGGAACAACTGTTAAATCTGGTATCTGTAAGCAGTGTTTGGTTAGCCCAGCTATTACAGGTCCCCATGGTCTTAGGAAGTAAGAGACCACCCTCTGCAGCCATTTATATATATAAATATTCCACAGGCACAGGGGCTGTGACTTCACTAAAAGTAGGGCACATGCTTCTGGGATTAAAGATGAAATCCTGAATTTGCTGTTTTAAACTTCAGCGTTGGTTTGATCCCAGAACTTCAAGCAGATCTGTCAGTCAGTCAGCTGAAAGTACAGTTTTGCCACTCCATGGGTGCATCCCCACTGACTTTCTCAAAACTCCTCAACAAGGGCTCAGGTTCTCCGGTTACCTACAGTGTTAAAGAACGCTTCTTTCGTCGCACGACGGTATTTGAAATAGTGAAATAGTTCAGAATTTAATCAGTGAAAGGGTCCCCTCCTATGTCGCTCCAACAGTCATCACCAGCCACCCGGTCTGAGTTGAGAGTTGAGTTTTTTTTAGCTTAGCTAAGCATTTTCAGACCGCCATCCTCTCAGACCTCCGCCATCATGTTTTAACAATGTCCACCACTTCATAATGACGCGCCATGTTTAAGTAATGAGGTGCAGTAGAACGTAGGCCCAACCGTTTCCCCCTAGCCTCCCTTTCTACAAAAGCGCCCTGACCTTTCTAACTAACAGAATTAATTGGGTCGGGCTAACCTTTTAGAGGCTAGTCGAGAAATAAAACCAGTGTTCCCCGGCCGTCTCATTAACACAGTAGCTTTTGGACTGTGTGTGTGGCGAGTTGCTTCTCCCCAATGCCCCCCCCCCACCCCGGCCCCCACCCCCTCTCCTTCATCCCTCTGGTTGGGAGGAAGGATTGGGCCAGCTAGCTGGCTAGCACAGAAAGGGAATACATTTCAGGTCAGGACAATTCAGCACAGTTAGAACCATCGCCCGCTGCTTTTTCAAATGGGGCCAGATGAGAACTCCAGCCCGCTGCTGCTCTGGGATCGAGCGGGCCCTGGTGTACTTATGAGTTGTGAGCCATCGTCGTCGCTAGCCAACCCCTTAGGGCCGACTCTGTTGTGTCGCGTTAAAGAAATGCACTGTAGAGGAAGACGCATACTAAACAGGGCCCTAATTAAGAGATTAGCACGGCCAATGGGAGAAACAAATACATTAATTGGGTCTTAGCCACCCACGATTAAGCAATTAAGACTTCACTGAATGTTTCGGAACTCATTTGGCCTGTGATGGCTTTTCACTTGTTTGGCACTCTGTAATTAGTAGGTATAACATGACAAAGGAAAGGGAGGGTCAATGGTGGCCAACCATAGGCAACATTCAGCATGAAACAGCTGAAACTGGAAGCCCGTTCGCATTTTTACGTCGGTCGACCATGAGCGAGTGGAACAGAGAGACTGCAAGAAGGAGAAAACATAACCCCCACACACACACAAGAAGGCTTGGATTCTTGTCCCATATGTTGCGCAGGGACTCGTGAAGGTTAGAGTAGCCACACCTTTCTAAAAACAGCCGGTCCGTGCCACCGCTGCTGTCCCGTGTCCTGCCTTAGTCATCCAGCACCGGCTTACGGTGCTCCATTTTGATAACCCCCTTCTTTTCTGTGCCCAAAGACGCGACTCTCTGGTCTAATGGGCACAGAGCACTATGTTTCCCGCTGTTCTGCAGAAGCACCAGTTGTCTGCACCTATTGATTTATGGTATTATGGGTTTGAATGGCTATGCTCAGACCTGGGCTGACCTTGTGTCTGCTCTGTGATGCATGTTTGGAAGTCCTCTTTCCCCCAGTGCCCTGAAGCAGATCAGTCCACCTGTCAATCCCATGATGCTTTGCCTGTCTGTTTTCCTCCTTTTCTTTTCTCGCTTGCTCCATCCTCCTGCCAGATTGCTCTCTCTCTCTCTTTCTTTGTGTGTGTGTCTCTCTATCCGCCTCTCTCTCAGTGTGTGTCTCTCTCTCTGTGTCTCTCTTTTATTCAGCCTCTGTGTCTCATCTCTCTCACACATCTTTCGCTCTCCAGGTCTCTCTGAAAAGCGGAGACACTTTCTCAATGTCTCTCTCTCGCTTCCTCTTGCGCCATGCCACCGAAATAGAAGGAGACGGGCACCCTCTTCCGCTTACATTAGCCACATGAGAGGCCCACATTACCAAATTGAGACGTGGAGATGTCGAATTTGAATAACACTCTATCGTTAATGGCCTTTCTGAAGGAGAGAAGCTTAGTCAAACACCGCTTCTCCAACTTCAAAGGGCCCAGCAAAAGGGCAACCCTCCAATTAGATGATCAAATAGATGACATATTCCCCCCCAAAAAACGGTGTTATCAAATGATTTGAATGTTAATTCCTGCTTTTAAGATGGCTTTGTGAGACTTGGTAACTCCTTGATGAGAATGTAAATCGCCGTGGCCACAAAATGATGGAGCACTTCATCAATTTGACAGGTTTAATTACGTTTTTTCCATGTTTATTTGACGCTGTTGTTGACATCGCGTTTACGTCGACAATAGACTCATGGAAAGTGAAGACAGCTGTTTCGGCTTTTTATTTTTTTGATCAAACAAGGGTTTCTGTTTTTGACCTGGTTTTGATTGGTGGGTCAGCATGTTGACGTGACACAAACCATTCAGTGACCAGAGACAGGATTGTAATCCAACATTTTGTTGTGGGGAGCGAAGCTATGATTTCACAGCAGAAGAGACGCACGCCTGTTGTACTTTGCCTTTGAAGACATTGAATAATAAACAGTACTTACTAAACTTTCAATCCAATCAACTCAAATATTTGAACTCAATTTCAGTTCATGCAGGCAAAAGTATGTTAACCATAAGCAAATGAGTATAAAGTCACAGCACAACCCAGACCAACACATCATAGAAACATGAACCAAACGCACATTCTGTACCATGATACATAATGTACAGCCTTCAACTGCCCTCGGAGATTTTCGTCCACGACAGCAAACAGACCTGGCTACAGTATTCCCTCGTGAAACTTCCACAACTAGCCGTCATCTGACTAATTTAACACAGAAGAGGCACAGTCCTATCTTCCTGTCAGTAGGTAAAGGACCAAGCCTTCCTTACCAGGGTGACGTTTAGCTTGCAGGGACTTAAGGCTGGCTTATCCTTTCAGAGCCTGATGGGCTGCTTATCCCTGCTAACACAGCTAGCGACTTCTTCACGCGACATATCCAGACCTGGAGAGGCAGAAGTTTCGCAGTCCTTGTTGCTAAGCCCTTGGGGATCGTGTCGATCGGTTTTTAGCAGTTCAGATCGTCCCACCGTAGCGCAAAATTATAGGGCTAGCCCTAATCCCAATTTCACTGTGTGTAGTAAACCTTGGCTCGACTATGTGAGGGGTAGGCTAACATGATGGGAGACCAGGATAGGAATTTAATATCTATCATCAAAATCACACTTGTTTATGCACAGTATGATACTGTAGATAATATGTTGCAGTCAGCTGTAGTCTACTTGCCAACAAGCGGCAGCATGGAAATGTTGAAATAGTCTTTACGGGGATGCTGCCCCTAAAGTTGGTGCAGGGCAGTTAGTCGCACACCCTTGAGTTGAACAGGCAGACTGTACAGTATGTGACTGATCCAAACATGGAAAGAATTCATTTTGAGGCTGGATAACACCATAGGCCTATTGTTCCTACTACAGATCACACGTATCACATACTAACATCTC
The DNA here is from genome assembly GCA_036571765.1 of Plecoglossus altivelis. Classification (NCBI taxonomy): domain Eukaryota; kingdom Metazoa; phylum Chordata; class Actinopteri; order Osmeriformes; family Plecoglossidae; genus Plecoglossus; species Plecoglossus altivelis. The sequence continues at coordinate 4,886,208 of BROE01000002.1, forward strand.
TTTATCCATCTTATCCTCGGTTGCGACCGAGCCGCTGGCACACTTACAATCCTTCAATTGTCACCAGTGACTTAGACTTTTTAAACGTGAGTCGACAATTCACAGATCTCCCCGATATGATTCAGCAGGAAAAGTAGCCAATAAAAAAAAAAAACCCCAGTACAAATCTACTTTATATGCTAAACATTTAGTCTGGCTAAGAACGCCTTATCTATATGCAAATTATGAGTTATCAACTTCAATAACTGTTGCTCGAGGTGTCTCCAAACAAGCTATTGCATTCATTTGTCAGCCAGGGGAGCCCCTGCACTAAATGTAATGCAGAATGAGAACACGGCAAACGCAGATAAATTGGCGACCGGAAAGGTAAGAGAGTAGTTAAGAGCATAGCGTGCTCGAGCTAACGACTTCTGTTTGTGTTTGCCACTTCATCTTTATCGCACGCAGTAAACCAACGGGTCGATTGCTGACGGTGAAAGACCCGTATCAAGCCTAATTTAAACTGTTTTCCTTCAACTGCAGGGGAGGAAAATGATATTGTCTTGGAGAGAAAATGAGAAATGAAAGAAAATGTCTTCTAGAAAGGAAATCAAAAAGATATAGTACCATTCAGGGACAAACACCAGCAACGCAACAACATATGTTGAAGCTGATGTGCTTCGTTTGGTCTCTGTGCTATTTGTATTGATACTGGTTATATTATACAATTATAACCTAAACGTCTTTGAGTTGTTTAAAACAACCTTGAGACTATTTCTACTGTGCACAGCAAGCATTATCTCACAGCACCTTTGGAAATACAGCCAAATAGTAGCTATTTAGCTCGTTTTGGTCCTGTTGCTTATTGGAAGCCTGCAGAGGATCTCACATGTTAGTGTAATCTCAGTCTGAAGAGGATCTCACATGTTTGCGTAATCTCAAAATAGTAGGCCTAATGTGACACCTGTCGTTAAAACAGTAGGGGGAACAAGTGATTTATGTTCATAGTAGATTGTGATGTTGTATCATTATGTGTCCCTGGCTGGCAAACCCGGCTCCATATTCAGGCTACTGAGTCTCCTCCATGTTGTCATGGCATTGCTTCCTGCTAGAAGCGTTGGTCAGGTTTCCTGTGGGGGATGTGAACACATACCCCTGCAGTGACGAGTCTGGATACCTCTACTTTCCATCTGTCTCTCTTGAAAGAGACACTTTGAAAAGGGAAAGAAGAAAAAAATCCTGTTTTCTCCCCCACTCACTCTCCCACATTCACTCTCTATTCTAGCCCTTTTAATGTCAGATGGCTTCTCTATCTAATTCACTTGAAGGTAAATCATTGAGATCCGGCAAGTCACTGGAGAACGACTGAACCTCAGACGAGCACCCGAGGCCTATATTCCTTATCTCTGTTGCTTTCCTTCAGGCTTCCAGAAGGTTCCCTCTCATCGCCAGTAGAGTGTCCTCATAACCTCTGTTATCGCCACACTACTGTAGACCTTCAATCTCCACCAGCCGGCGCCGCCAAAATAATTGAGCCACAACTCACGTTTGAACGCAAACAGCCGCTGTCAACAGCCAACTCGGCTGTAATAACTGCCAGACTTTGCCGTGCAGAAACCGAGTCTCCAAGGCAGGGAAAATAGGTGCTCGGATACACAAGGAATCAACAGGAACGACAAAGGTTGACAAATAATTCATGAGGTAAGTTAAGCAGCGATTGTATTACGGTCGAGCGCAAACCGAAAATTGCATAGCTCTCCCTCCACGTACGGAAAAAAATGACGTTCCAGCAGGAAGTTCATTATCAAAGGTATTGTGTGTCCATGGAGCGGGCACACTGGTAAGCAGAAGGGATAAAGAGAGGGGATTCGGTGCTGGTTTGTCGATACGAATTTAACTCTGTAATTGACTCAGAGGAGAGGTTAGGACTTGAGTAGCAATGGGCCCGTGCATCGCCACTGTTAGTTGTGCCACCTGCCATCTTCCACTCTGTGCAACACACACGGTGCTCTTGTCATAAATTATTCTATAGTCGCACAGGCCCATGCACACGGACACACACACGCGGATACTGACAGCACACACACGCGGACCCGCAAACATCGCAAATTTTCCTAATAACGGACATTATCATAACTTGGCAGTATACGTCCACTGAGACATGTCCTTCAAGGTCCCTTACATGACAATAACTGCACCGTCAGCGTTCAAAACAAACACACAGTCTATACATATAAATGATATAAATCATTATTTCTTCCCCTGAGGATCGTTGCCCAGCCTCCTATGACAGAAGGGTAGGCCTAACCTCAAGGTTCGTCTACGTCACTCTGAGAAATCGCTACAGTAATATGGGGGAGCTGACCCCACAGGGGCTCCTCCCCCCCTCGCCAAAGCATCACAGGCAATTTGGTTATTTGTATTCTCAGGTGACGTTCGTATACCTGTCACACACCGCAACCAGTTAGCCAGCTATTTCTTGGTCTTCTCTCCTCCTCCAGTCACACAATTGGCACCTCAGCACATTTAAAACACATTAAAATATTTTTGGCAGCTCCCCAGTGTGGTGACGTGCACGCACCTCTCTTCCCGTCTCTCGCTCCCTCTTTCTCACACGCGTTGCGTCTTGCTCTCACGCACGTACATACACACGCTCTCTCTCTTACTAACACACACGCTCTCTCTCGCTCTTACCGACACACACGCTCTCGCTCTCTTACTAACACGCTCTCTCCCTCTCTTACACACACAGCTGCTCTCTATGTCTTTCACACACAAAAATGCTCCCTGTCGCACACACACAAACCCTCCCTCTCTTACACACACGTACAAACACGCACGGTGAGTAATGGGCTACGGAGCAGCAGTCGGCTCCTGTCTGGCAGACTGGTCCAGCGAGGTCTCTCTGTGGTATTGCAATATTCAGGACTGCGGTGTCCAGTTAGGCTCACCAGTTGTGAACATGCTAAATCAACAGAAACAGGAAGCAGCCTGGGATACCACGCTGCAAAACCATCAAAATAACAGACTTCAGAATCGATTATTCGTCAGCAAACCTCACGCGAGTTCGAGCAGGGGAAACAAAACTTGATGCATGATTACTGGGAAACACAAAGGTGTGTCAGATACATCCATTCATTATCATCGTGATCAAGTCTATTACCATTGCGTGGGCCTTGAACGATCAGTAAAAAAGCTCTTTAAAATCTTTATCGAAGGTGCCATTGGGTTAGTAATGAGGCATGGGATCTCCATAAGGCTCCTTGATGTGTGGGTCCTGGTGTAGCTATTGATTAGGAGGCGTGGAGTTGTGGCCAGGCCTGGTCAACTGGTGTACTGGGCAAATACCCGGTAGGCCAATGTGCCTCAGGCTGATAAGATATGATATTTCATATTTATATATAAATCTATATATATTCAATAAACTTCAGCCCATGACCAGCCCATAAAGCAGGGTCAGTAGCCTGTTGGTTAATTTGACATGAGATCAATTGTTGGTGGGCCGATCTGAGCAATGTGAGGGTCTTTTTGGGTCCCAGTCCAGCCCTGGCTGTAGCTGTCTGTAGCCAGGAGCCACAGGTATGTAGATACTTTCTGTGGTCGTCTGTGTGAAGAGAGAATGATTTGGAAACCATAAAGACTATAGAAATAGTGTATGTGCGAGTTATTTGCTTGTGTGTGTGTGTGTGACGTGTTTGAAGTGTCCATGTAGGAGTGGGAGAGAAGGACGTAAATAGAATAGATATTTAATGTGGGTGTGTTTATGTTTGTGTGTGAGCCTGCTACAATGGCTCCGGCAGCAAGTTCCACTGCCTTTGTCAGCTCCACTGACTCACAATTCTCTGAATATTTGTTGTCCCTCTCTCTCCCTCCCTCTCTCACTCCCTCCCTATCTTCCTTCCTCCCTCCCTCCCCCAGCCTATTATCACCGGGTGCATCAGTGCAGCTCATGTAATTGGAATGATCAAACTCGGTTTTCCAATAATGCAGACACTATCGTCACCTTTAAAGAAGTTGATAGTGGGCTTGTGGTGGAGTCTGTGTGTGTTTGAAGGTAGGCGGGGGGAGGGGATAGCCACCAGATCATCACGCACACGACCAGATCCTCGGGCACACGCGTGTCCTTCACCAAACCCTCCTGTTACGAGACAAACAACATGCTCCGGATAAACATTTAGTGGCTAGGAAGTGATGTCGTGGAAAATCTAGGCTCGGAGGGCTTGGAAGGTGCTATCTTGGGTCCGGTATCGACAGTCACACAATCGAAACCTCATCATCATGTGATATGTCTGTAGGAGGCGCAGGATGATGAATGCGTTTGAGCTGAAAAAGGACGTAAGGGAGGGGGGTACGATGGTGTGTGGCTAGATAGTAACAATCATCTCAAGTGGAGTTGTATCTATATTAGACGAATTACCTTGATGAAAATCACGCTTTCAAGGCGGTCGTTAAGATCCTATCCTTCCAGTTCGACGCGTTGTTCGATGATCTGAAAAGACGGTGTTAGAGGGTAGTGCAAGACACCTTTATGACGTTATGTATCCGATGAGATGGGCTACTAAAAAGGAGCGCATCGAAGGGGGGGGTTGACGTTTTGCGCATGAAAAGACGTAAGGGGGCGTTATGACGTTGCGTATGCAGATGAAAAAGAGTCGTCTGGAACCGGAGTGCCCCCTGGAGTCCAGGCTCCTTTTGCTCTCCGGCCGCTATATCGAACAGCGTACGTTGAGCTGAAATAAGACCGACTAAGGGCCGATCCTGTCACCGTTCGGGAGCGGGGGTACTCGAGATGTTTTTGGACGGATCGCGATCGAAGCTCAGATCTCACGACTAATAAGAGTCGATTATGCCTCTATCTCTGACTGTCCGAATGGGTCCTATCTGTAAAAGTACGTAGGCGTGCTTTAGTATGACGAGGTTCTTGGCTAGTGCCGAATACCTAGCGTAGAGGGAAGTGCAGGGGCATAATGAGCTATGTTTGTAGAATAACAACAGTAGATACTGGCAGAAAGGCAGTGTTGAGGGAGGAGAGATTGGGTATGACGTTTTTGGCATGAAAAGACGTAAGGGGCACTGGTAGGAGGTGTTATAGATATCTCGGTTTGCTTGAGGTTGTAGGCAGTGAACAGAAGACGCAGGGGGTTTGACGTTTTGGCATTAAAAAGACCGCTAAGCGGGGTGAGAGCAGGCCTTAGTGGATGTTCTAGGTGGAAGCTGAAGGAAAATGACTCCCGAAGGAAAGGTAGGTGCCCCGACCCATGTCTTGCTTCGGAGCTGAAATACATACGAGGTTAGTATGACGTTGTCTGCAGTGAAAATACTTAGGGTTAGTATGACGTCGGAATGAAAAGACCGTAAGGGGTTAGACTGATGTTTTTGATGAAAATAGATCCAAGGGCCAGTGCCTGAGTATGACGTTTTGGGCTGAAAAGACGTGAGAGGGCGCGGCCAAGGTGGGTATGACGGCTTTGATGAAAAGACGTAAGGGGGTATGACGTTTTGAGCTGAAAAAGACGTTAAGGGGGGGTATTTTTTTGGGGACGGGTTTTTGGGCTGAAAAAGACGTAAGGGGTGGATATGACGTTTTGGGATGAAAAGACGTAAGGGGGTATGACGTTTTGGGCTGAAAAGACGTAAAGGGGTTAGCTATGACGTTTTGGGATGAAAATGCATAAGATTTATTATAACGTTTTTCATGAAAAACGTAGAGCGTTGTATGACGTTTTGGCGGGTCATGAAAAAGACGTAAGGGCGGGCGGGGGGGTGACTGGAGCGTCATGTGAGCGGCGGTTGAGAGAGAGGAAGAGAGAGGAAAGAGGAAACGCTGAAAGAAAAAAAAGCGAAAAGCAAACACCATCTGTTAAACAAAGTCAAACTGTATGACCTACTTAACGGGCCGTTCTAAAAGCCCGGCCTCCTTTCCCCACTGTGCGTTTTGCCACTTCAGAGATCTGCTCTCATTACTTACCATTCAACCCCAGAGCCGGCGATACACTTGACTCCTCCCCCTAATCCCCCCCCCTCCCCTCCCGCGAAGCCAGCCTTCGAGATGTGACGCGTGTCGCGAGACTGCTCTAGCTATGGACAGTGCAGCAAGCAGCCTGTGAGGCGCTGATCCAGAACCCTTCATGCGAGTCAGCCTGTGAGGTGCTGATCCAGAACCCTTCATGCGAGTCAGCCTGTGAGGTGCTGATCCAGAACACTTCATACGAGGCAGCCTGTGAGGTGCTGATCCAGAACCCTTCATGCGAGGCAGCCTATGAGGTGCTGATCCAGAACCCTTCATACGAGGCAGCCTGTGAGGTGCTGATCCAGAGCCCTTCATGCGAGGCAGCCTGTGAGGTGCTGATCCAGAACACTTCATACGAGGCAGCCTGTGAGGTGCTGATCCAGAACACTTCATACGAGGCAGCCTGTGAGGTGCTCATCCAGAACACTTCATACGAGGCAGCCTGTGAGGTGCTGATCCAGAACACTTCATGCGAGAGGCAGCTGAGCAGGAAGGAGGCAGGAGGAGAAGAGAGCAGCGAGTTCTTCTCGTAGCTGTTAGGATAGCAGGGGTGAGCTTTCTGTAGAGAGGCATGCGCAGCAAGGTTTCTGGACAGAGACACCTGGATTGAAACATTCAGCAACCAATTAGCAGTCCCGTTGACTGGGAGTCCACCAATAGGGCGAAGGCTCGAACAGTGGGAGACTTGTGGGAGGAAAAATGGAATCGAAGGGAAACACTTTTTTCCTCAACCAAGTGGAAAGATTATTGACGTAAAAAAAAAAAACCCAACAAAAAGCCTAATTTAGTCCTCTTTAAATACAGTAATCAACATGTTAGCGGTTTCCTGTCGGGAAGAGAAATGAAAGAAGAAGAAAAACACAATTTGTGGCGAAATTGAAAAGGGCGAGGTGGGAATATTAGTCATTGAAAGGTGAGGAAACGCATACAAGCAAACAAATGAAGTCCTATTTAGAGACGGATGGTAATTAGCGACACACCTGAGGAAGTGTCAGCGATTTCCTCGTTGAAAGGAGGTGAAACCAAATGAAAAGGAAGCTATAATGTAGAACGACTCCCTTGGGCTTCTGGATTCTTATTTTCCGGGAACAGTAGCAAAGCTAAAAGGAGAGTTGAAGAAATATAGCAGCCATTAGGTTCAGAGAAACTGTTTGCTAACAATGAGAGAGGCCCATTTGGCATTCTCACTGCTATTGCTGCTAAATAGAACTGGAATAGACCCTGTGGAGCGAATAGCGTTCCAATGATTAAGTGGAACACGGAAGAGGAGTTGGTTTGTGTACTGGATTGATGGAAGTTGAGCTTTTGCTTGTGTTGGTTTTCCAGCAATGACACCGTCTAGGACATACGGCTCAAATGAAAAACACCTCGTGGAAGTCATTCCTCCCTAAGGATCTAATTGTCGTAGTTGTTTCGTCTGTCCAGCTTGAGACGTCCTTCTAAAAGTGTTCTTCTGCGCCGCGAGGGTCCGGGCCTCAAGCCTGCGTGGGTCCATGTTCATCAGCGCAGGTGTGGCTACACGAGGCCTGCTCCAGTCCTGGTGCCCCCCGTCCCCCCCCCACCACCACGCTGGATCTCCCTGTTGAAAGGAAGGGAAGTCATTCGTTGGCGCTGACAGGCGACGCTCTCTTCGGAGCGTCCAGCCTCACACTCGGTAATGGAGTCGTCTGCTGGCGGGGAAGCTCTGAGCGATAGGGGAGCGGGAGGTGTCAGACACGAGATGGAAGGGATGATGGGAGTTTCTCTATGTTCGGGGAGGGGTGTGGGGGGGGGTGTGGGGGTGGTGGTGGTGGTGGAAAAAAAGGTATTTTTATATGGTAAAATGTCTGTCGATGTCTCCCGTGGAGAAGAACCTACGAGAGAGACCTGTGCGCTTGTTGAAAGTGTGGGAACAAACTGGCCGGGTCATTTGACCCAGACTTGTAGGTGGAGCTGAGTGGATGCAACGACGGCGGTTCGCTCTGCTTTTGTTTGCGCTGGAGTGTTTGTCAGAACTTTTGAAGTGCAGAGAGAGGTTGTTATTAATGTTGTGTTTAATCGACAGGGTTACATAAACCCAATGTTTCCTTTATTTATTTCGAAGCAAATTGCTAATTACCGTGTTTTCTCTTGGAAGTCTAGTCTAGAAAACAGCTCGACGAAAACAACTGTCACACAAAAACAGTACCACTGAAGTCCATTTGCTTAGACAGTAAAAATATGCATTTGCCGATAAAAGAACGTACACAGTAAAAGCTATAGCACAGGCACGAGCAAGGACATCAAACCAGAAAACCCCTCTTTTATCTCCCATTAAAACGTCTTCTTCGCAGGCCGTCCTGTTAATTAAAGGACGTTTAAGGACTACACCTTAATGAAGTGCCTGAAATCACCCAGTCTTAATTGCGCCCCCATTATGTGTGACATGTGATCATATCAAAGGGCCAACGCAGGACGTCTGAGCGAGCAGAGCAGGCTAGTCCAGTTTGATCTGGCTCTTCCTCTGCTGTTTTCACTCTGGTGGGAGCAGACAAAGTGTGCAGCATGCTGGAAAGGAGGGGAGAGGGTGCCCAATGCACTTATCAATATCTGAATTTTGGAGAAATGTAATTATTCTTGATGACGGAAGGCTTTTAGGGAGTTCTAACACAGAAGGCTGCAGCCCTGGGAGGAATAATGAGAAGGCACTGCTCTCTCTCTCTCTCTCTCTCTCTCTCACTCTCTCTCTCACTCTCTCTGTCTCTCTTTCTGTCTATCTTTCTGTCTCTCTCTCTCTCTCACACACACACACACCAAACAAATACCCTTGCATCGACATAGACTTGTCCTCACACCCATGTGCACACGCACATTTTCTACGTCTCTCCACATCTCTCTCTCACCCTCTCTCTCTCTTTCTCACACACATACACACAAACACATGCCCTCACATCGAGAAACACACACACTTAACAAATACCCTCACATGCACACACCAAGAAATACCTTCACATTGCCACACGCACAAACATGTCTATAGCCCCAGGTGCACGCGCACAAACATGTCCATACACCCATGTACACACGCACAAACATGTCTATACCCCCAAGTGCACACGCACAATCATGTCCATACCCCCATGTCCACACGCACATTCTCTACACGTCTCTCCATCTCTCTTCATTTCACGTCTTTCCGTCTTCTCTCAGCAGCTCCGCCTCCTTCTCGCCGGCTTTCGAAGGAGGGGATCTCATCAGCTCAAATAAACTCTCAGTTAAACTCTCCTCTGCTGCAAACCCAACCTGAGGTGTGTTCCCCTCCGCTGCAGGGGAGGAGGACGGACGGCTCTGTTACCTAGCAGCAGCAGCGCTTGAAGAATGTGCGTGAATGGAACATGGCGATGATTCAACTCGCACTTCCTGTTTTCGTTTTTGTTGTTTAAGAAAAAAAAACAAAAAACATCTGAGCCAAACTCAAGACATATTTCTCTTTCCTTTTTATGATAGACTTGGAACAACAACAACTAAAAAAAACCCAGCGTTCACTCTAGTCTTACAGGGGGGATAGGGAGGAGAGAAGAGAGGGAGAGGGTTCGCGTGACGAGGTAATCCAAATCCATGCGGCTTTCTGTCCCCCCTCTCGCTCGCTCTCTCCTCTGTCCACGGCTGGTCTCCCTCTCTCCCTGGTCTCCCTCTCTCCCTGGTCTCCCTCTAGGCGATGACTTTGCCGCTATGTTTGAGGCTGAAGCCCCCTCCGGTGAAACGGGCTCCATCGCTGTGCTGAGGCGGGATCACAGAGGGCTCCACCTGGGCCAGACTCCTCTGTCTCTCCCTGCAGGGATGGAGGGAGGGGATAAAGAGAGGGGGCACAGAGAGAGAGAGGTTAAGCAGAGAGGTGGGGAGACATTTGGGGGAAGAAGGAAAGACAGAAAGAGAGAGACAGACAGACAGACAGATAGAGAGAGAGAGATAGAGAGAGAGAGAGAGAGGGGGGGGGTAGATGGAGCATGGGTGCAGTTTGAGCGAATTAAATTTGAAATGTGTCACAGGCTGACAGACAGAATGCAAGCAAACCAGGCAGACACATGCATGCGCATACCTTTACCTTCAGGAACCAGCATCCCTCTCCTACTCCTCTCATTGTCGGTCTATCTGTTTCTCTCACACCCAGACACACATAGACACACAGACTAACCCAGACACACACAGCATATTCTCTGCAGACAGGGGCTCAGGCTCTTTCAAATTCTCCCCAGAGAGTTGGGAGAATTCTCGTGTCTAATTCCGCCAGGTTTTCAAAAGTGACCCCTCACCCTCCCGTCATTGTCCCCAACTCAACCCCCCCTCCCCTCTCCTCCCCTCCCCTTCCTTCCTCTCTCCCCTCTGCAGACCTGCCAGCCTCTTCACACGCCCAGCATCAGCTTCATGGGGATGCTTCCAGAAGGGGATGATACCTCTCACCTCTTTGAGAGGGAAAACAAAACAACGACAATCAACCACTCCAGGTTTTCTGTTTACCAAATCGAAACAACCAAACGAAACATGAACGGGAACGTTCACCGAACAGGAGGGCGAAAGCGGCACAGGAAAAAAACACGACAACGCGGCTGCTCGTCGGAGACGCTGACTTGCGAGTCCAGACTGCTTTGATCAACCTCGCCGTCGAAGTCGCGCGAAACATTTAGGCGTCGTCCCTCGCCTAAAGGCACGCGCCGATTCGAGGAGATGAGCCGGTAATGGCGCTCTAGACGGGTGAATGAGATGACGGCTGTTTGTTGTGGGACGGGCGTGGGGAAGAATCAGAGCTGGAAGAGGCTTCAACTGTAGAAGGAAGCCTGAAGCCTGAGTCGCTGTGTAATCCCAACGTTAAGCTTTTCACTCATTCGTTAACAAGTTCATTAATTCCCCCCCCCGATCGTTTACAAGATGTAATTATATGCTGTGATGTGCGTTAGCTGCAGGCTTGGACACATTATCAATGGGACGTTCTGAAGGGAAATGAATCCAGTTGTTTGCGTTTGAACAAGATCGACTATGCAGTCGCAATTCGAGGCGAAGCGGTTAGACACGGTGACGGCGCGAGCTGAAAACAAGTCGCAAGTACGGTTGGAACTCGTTGACAAGCGATGTTTGAGTGTTGCAGCCCGTCTCCTGATGGCTGTGTTTCATCCAGCTCTAGCAAGCCTCTGTCAAACCCGCCACCTCATCCCTCTAGTGGGGCCTGCAGCCAGGCTGGCTGCAAGGCCTTGAACATCCTGGACCTATGCATCCCCCGCCAGGCCTTTTCCTGCCGGCAGGAAGAAAACCTCGACTTAAATCAACTCTCCATCACAGCTGCATCCTGAGACTAGAATAACTGTGTTTGCTCGGTGAGAATGTGTGTGTGTGATGATTGCACTGCGATGGAGAAGGGGGGAGTTGGATGAGTTCAAAAGTTACATTGTTAACTTAAGAGTCTAGCCAATCAGATGTTGACACTCGCTGCGTTTCCTGTCCCCGAGGGGCTGAGGGGCGAGTGCTGCTTGACACAACCTCACCCCTCCTTTCGCAGTCGTCCCCTCTGACAAGGATGAGTGAACACCGGGGGCAAGGGGGAGATCGCCGTGCCAAAGCGCACAGGCGTCACACTGTGTCACACACGGCCAAACCCCAGTAAATCATCGGAAATGATTTGTGTGGGTGTGTGTGTGGGTATGTGTGTGTGTGTGTGTGGAGACAGACACCCGCAGCGCGCTGGTCCTCCCTGGGTCCGGCCCCCAGCAGCAGCATGGCAGATGAGAGGGCGGAGCGCGGATCCTCGTGTCAACACAGCATCGCTCCACGCCACACACGGGTCCAGCCAAGAGGAGGGTGCTCAGGCCGGGGGGAACAGATTGGGAGCTTGGGGGAGCTGGCAGCGGGCAGCAACGGGGTTACGTTTGCATGCATGTGTGTGTGTGTGCGAGACGATAAACTCCATGCCAGGGTACATTCACACACAAGCCAGGCGGCGGGAACACACATCACAACCCGCCTCGGACGTTCGGCAATTGGCTCTTGACGGGACCCTGGCTGGTGCGCCGGGGTCGGCGCCAAGCGGTGGCCGTTTCGGCCAAGGCTAATTTACGTCGAGCTCCCTCCCCGCCTCTCCCTCCCTCTCCCGCCCTGCGCCCCCAGCAAGAGGGTGAGTGGATGGCTCCCTGGCAGCAACATCTCGCCCTCTCCGAGAGCTGCCAGGAGCCACTAAAGGGCCCCTCAGGAACAAAGCCCCAGGTGCACACGAGGGGGCTGGGGGACGAGGGGGAAGAGGCCCTCATGGTGGAGTAGGGGCGCTGCCTCCAAGGGTTCCGTAGGCAGAGGCTAGGCCCCCTCGCCTCACTTGTCGTTTATGTAGATGCCGTCTGCATCTTTGCACAAGTGCTTGATGTGCAGCATTAGGGCGTATTTGAAACCTTTTAAGTTCGCCGCTGTACGCTCCTGTCACACACACACACACACATCTACATGCTCACACACACTGACGTTGTCCTAGCGTCTTTCAAAAACTGCTGCGTTGTGCCAAGCTATTCAAAGTGCTGCATCTTGCTGATCCCAGTGTATTTCTGTGGCGCACAATGTTTACATGACAAATGTGTCTGGTTATTGTAATTGGGTCTGGCTCGCCCTCAAAAGCGCATTGTTTGAAGATATTTACTGTTCAAAAGCACCTAAGGGACCTTGAATAAAGGAGGAGATGAATTTACAAGAAAACTGGCGGGGAAAAAAAAGGAAAACGTGGGTGTATCTGAGTGTTTGTCTGAGTGTGTAAGTGTGAGTGTGTGTGTGTGAGTGTGTGTGTGCTCCACTCCAAGTGTGTCTGAGGGTGCTGAGCACTCATCATTGGGGAAAGGGGTTCCGTGAAGGTGTGTGTGTGTGAGTGTGTGTGCAGGCGTGCTTGTTTGCTTGGCAGGTGTGTACGTGCGTGTGTGAGTGTGTGTCTTTGCATACAGGAAGAAGTGTCTGGTTGCTAAAGGGAAGAGATCATCAGTATTTCCAACACATTGAGGTGTGTGCTGAGGCTGTGGTGTGTGCTGAGGTTGTGGTGTGTGCTGATGTGTATGTTGAGGTGTGTGTTGAGGTGTGTGTTAAGGTGTGTGCTCTCCGCCAGATAAACAAGTATGGCATCAGACACTGATCATTATTGAAAGGTCCTGCATCGATCTATACTAATTAATTACCTGGCGGACAGCAGGGAGGCCAGTCACACACACACACACACACACACACACACACACTGTCTGAGAGTCGCCTGGCCTCAAGGATGGAACACACACATGCACACGCACTCTTAAGTACACACTTGCAAGTGCAAAACAAACACAGACTGTAGTCATTTAGAACTTCTACAAGTGCCTTGTTGGTACGAGGCCAGACAAACAAACATGTTTAGTTCACCTCTGATCTCAAATCATGTCTTGATCTCAAATGAACTTCACCTACGAACACACACACGCACACACACATACACACAAGCGCACACATCCCAACCCATGTTCTCAAGTTTGCAAAACACAATGATCGACGTGGATTTCTCCAGTCTAGGAGGACTCCCTTCCCATTGGCCTGATAATCCCAGCTGTGAAATGAGACCTTCCTCCTCCCTCCACCCCATGATCCCTCCACCCCTCCCTCCTCTACCTCATCCCTCCTCTCCTCCCTGGCTGTGGTTCCTCATCCAAGGACACGTGCTCCCGCAGAGCATCCGCAGGCTCATCTGCAAGCTATCTGGACCAGCAAGGTCGCATTAAAACCTGTTAAGCTCTAATTAAGCTGTGAGTTAGAGAGAGAGAGAGAGAGAGAGAGAGAGAGAGAGAGAGAGAGAGAGAGAGAGAAAGCGAGGGGGGAAGGAGAGAGAATATGAAATACTACTGTACTGTAATGGGGGAAACTAAGGGATGATGGGAACGAAGTGTTGCTCCGGAAAATTCTGGAATGTGGGACATAAAGAAGCAGAAACGAGGGGAGAGAGGTGCTATATATCTACCTGCTGTCTAGCCTTGCCTCTGTGCTTTCTCTCTTTATCTGGTACTTGTCTTGTGTGTATGTGTGTGTGTGTGTGTGTGTGTGTGTGTGTGTGTGTGTGTGTATAGATGTGTTGGGCCCCTCTCCAGGACCCGAATGCGTGTTCACATGGTGGCCTTTTGAACATGGTCCCGCTCTCTCTCACCTACCTCCCTGACGTGCGTGAAAGACGCACACACACACAGCACAACCAGTGTGCGTGCACAGGCACGCGCACACACACACACAGCAGAAGTGGCAGTAATCCGTGGGCTCATTTGCATCCAATTTCTAGCGTCTTGCCTTGCCTCCCGGAGTCTCCCGTCTCTATCTCTCTTTTGACGGGGAAGGGAGGGAGGCTTGCTGGGCTCACTCATCACGAATCATCAAAATCTCAGGATTTGCACGCATCCATCCAACGTGGACAGAGATACATTGTACCCTCCTTCCTGACAGGAGAATAATCCCCCCCCCCTCCCCTTTAAAAGTGTTCAAAGACGTGACTGTCAAGGTGAAGCGGATTGAGGTACGAGGTAGTTCCACAGTAAAATCATCGAATTCGTTTGCGTTCTTGTTTGCGGCAAACTTGTATAGGTATCCCCTCGGGGTCCCTACCGTGTCTGTAACTCATCTAGGAGCATGGCAATCCCTTGTCGTGCTTGATTTATTTGTAAATGTCCATTTCCACCCCTCATCAAGATACGCGCCGTTCGCCAATCGCATTAAGCGATTTAATTTCAGGCTCCTTATTGCGGCAGACGTAGCGTGGCGTCGATACTTCAGCGCGTCTTGTTAGGCGGCCGCCTCGCCCGGCGTCAACTAACGCTGCTGGAATATTCTTAATTGTCATCGATTCTTTTTCGCGACCCCCTCCCTCGCCGTTCACGCGGGCAGACGTGACACGAGGTTTGAAAATGGATGACCTTCATTTGGAGTTGGGGATAAAGAGAGAGACAGAAGAAGAGAGACAGAGGGAGTGGGAGAGAGAGAGATGGAGAGAGAGAGAGATGGAGAGAGAGAGAGAGAGAGAGAGAGAGAGAGAGAGAGAGTCTATCGAGATAAGAGGTTAACCCCGCTGGCTATCTTCTTCTCGCCCAACAATCAATACATTGAGAAAGTGCTAGAAGGCTATTAGCCACCCATCCACCTCACTTGGAGAATTGGAAACTCAAACCTACTGTAGCAATCGTGTGATCAACCACTGCCATGCTTTTATTTGACAGGTCTTCTAACTTTCTGTCAGGAGAAGTCATTGAAAAGTTGCTCAAGTTTTCGCTCTCGTTCAAAACTGTGCATTGACATTCAGAATGTGTCTCAGTCCTAATGCCAAGAGGCCTAGGTATGGCTTTTTATACACAGATGAATTGAATGGCCAATTTGGCAAACTGTGTGAATTTTGATAAGAAACAGCTCCAAGATTTACATTTTATTTCCTGCTAATTTGCAAACGAGGCATAACAGTTCGATCTATATGGCTGGTGTCCCACAAGGAAATATTCTAGTCCCTATAGTATTCCAAATGCCTGAATCTGAAATCATTGAATCCCCCCCTCCTCCTCACACACATTCACCGCACACAGACACAAACTCACCATACACGTGGACACACACACACTCACCACACACAGATACAAACTCACCATACGCACACACACGCTCACCACACACAGATACAAACCCACCATACACGTACACACACACACACACACTCACCACACACAGACACAAACTCACAATACGCAAACACACAAACAGTCACACAGACACACACACACACACACACACTCATCCATACACTCACTACACACAGACACAAACTCACCATACGCAAACACACACGCAGTCCCACAAACACAGTGACACACACAGACACACTCATCCACACACTCACCACACACAGACAGGTTAAGCCCTGTACTGTGTAACCCAGTGTAGCTGTACTGTGCTGCCTGGGCTAATTCCCCAAGCCCAGGAGGGTCCTCCTGGTGTCTAAGCACCACTTCAAGCTGCGTCTCACTGTCTCCACCTTCACACTATCTGCCACTCCAGCCTGTCACTTCTAAACATCCTCTGACCTTCCAGTAAGGTGCGCCCTACATCGCTTTAGGACACAAAGCTGCTTGATGTCTAAACCCCAGTCTCATAGACTACATCTAACCACACACCCAGAGATGGTTTTCCCACGTCCTGGGCCTGGGCAGAAGTAGAGGCCAACCTGCGCTCTTTCAAGAGAGAGAGGGAGAGAGTGCGAGAGGGAGGGAGGGACAGCGAGAGGGAGGGAGAGCGAGAGGAAGGGAGAGCGAGAGGGAGAGGGAGTGAAAGGGAGGGAGAGAGTGCAAGAGGGAGGGAGAGCGAGGGGGAGGGAGGGAGAGCGAGAGGGGGAGAGCGAGAGAGAGAGCAAAAGGAAGGGACAGAGAGAGAGAGTGAGAGGGAGGGAGGGAGGGAGGGAGGGAGGGAGAGCGAGAGGGAGGGAGGGAGGGAGAGAGACCATTACTAAAGTGAGAGGGAAAGAAAGAAGCTGTTGAACGATCAAGAATAAAGGGAGAGGGAGAGAGAGATAAGAGAAAAAGAGAGTTAACAGTGAGAGCAGAGAGGGTGTGATAAAAGCAGCAGAAGAGGATGGCCGTGTGAATGCGAAGCCCTTGATCATCACTTAAAAAGCCAAGGTGTGTGTGTGTGTGTGCGTGCATGAGTGTGTATGCATGTGTGTGTGCGCGTGCATGAGTGTGTATGCATGTGTGTGTGTGTGTGTGTGAGTGTGTATGCATGTGTGTGTGCGCGTGCATGAGTGTGTATGCATGTGTGTGTGTGTGTGTGTGAGTGCGTGCATGAGTGTGTATGCATCTGTGTGTGTGCGCGTGCATGAGTGTGTATGCATGTGTGTGCGTGTGTGCGTGCTTGCTTGTGTGCGTCTAAATGTTAAGACACTTGGCACCCAAGCTCCTTCCTACAATGCCTTTCTTCCAATGTTGACCTACTCAAAAGAAAACCAAAATCTAATAAACACCCTAGCAACTCCCAAGGATTGGCTGTAATTCATCTTTAAAAAGCCCATTCTATAATATTTACCTTTAATATATAATCTCATCTGCCTGTTTCCAGAAGCCTGAGTCAGAGACTAGTGAAAAAATTGCTCCAAGAAACCAAAAAAACAACAACTATTACTTTTGAACTTTGTGAGACTCTCTGTTCCTCACCTGCTCATGGCTCTTTGATCACTGTCAGCAGATTCTGACACATTAGGATGAAGGTGGCTGTTCATGATCTCATTGCAGTCTTGTTTACAACCCTGGCGCTTCAGAACTTAAACCCAGACGTACACTTATGACTGCCTATCTAACAACATGATCAGACTATAGAGAGCAGAATGGATTTAAGAGGGGTTTCCACGTGTGTGTGTGTGTGTGTGTGTCAAGGCTCCTGCGTCAACGCGTGTATAAAGCTTTGGCTTTATAACATGTTCTCTCTAAGAACCATTGAGGTTGAAAAGGAGGAGATATTGAAAAAGGCTTTTTTCTTTACCCTATCCTGAGTAATGAGTTATATGCTCACAGTGTATTTGAGCAGCTGAAAAATGACAAGAAGGAAATAGTTGCAATCATTGGATGAAACGGCCACGATTTGAAGTCATTCTCTGCTCACGTTGTAGCGAACGAGTCAGATGAGAGAGACGCAAACGGCTTTAAGACACCAGACAGTCAGGAGGTAAAGAACGTTTCCGATACTTCAGCGGAACCCGAGTAACGGCTGCAAACGACAGCTTGCGAAGAGGAGCGATCAGACGTCGTCTCGGTTCCCAGACGCGACACGGATTCCCGGCCCGTCCCGTGCTGAGGAGGTGCTGGAAACCAACACGAGAGAAACCCCAGACAGACACGCGTGTGGTAGTTAAGAGGATTTACATTTGGTTAAACGGCGTCTGGTGGTCACCAATAATTACACACCTAAGACCCCTGCATTATTTATGCCACCCTTTTAAAATTCATTAAAAGTCGTTTAGCCCCCCTCTAAAACCTGTCATTATCGATTGACTCTACTGTAATTGCGGCTTTAAGCCTTCAAAGATTTTCTGCCCGCTGATTAAGGATGTAGCCTCATTGGTGTAGAGTAAGTGTGTTCGTGTGCACATGTATGTGTGTGTATGCGTGAGAGAGACTTAGCTAGCGAAGCGGGTAAATGTGTGCGGGTCTGTAGGCTGCTAACGTATGCTAATTGAAAGACTATACAAAGTAGCAAGCCTTGCAGATTTTTTTATCCAGAGATCTGGGTAAGTAGTGGACTGTCCTTCATAAGAAATAACAGTGTTCAGTGAAAACTCCGCTGTTCAAATGGTGAACATGATACTCCAAGTCTTGTTCCCATTTCTTCTTTTGTCTAGAAAAGGTTGAATCAAGTGCCACTTTACAATCTGTGATCTCAATCAGAGGGTTCTAATTGTCTCTTTAAGAAAACTATTTCCAAAGTGTTTAAATGCTTTGACCTAAGGACACTCGCTGCCCAGTGTGAAACAACAATCATTTTCTATTCAATCAGCACAATTATCCGCTTGGCGGACGTCTGTGTGTGAGTGTGTGTGTGTGTGTGCGTGTGTGTGTGCGTGTAAGTGTGTGTGTAAGTGTATGTGCGTGTGTGCTTGTGCATGTGTGTGTCATGATTTTGTGATGAGTTTCTGAGAGAGAAGCCTGGATCAATATCAGTGCCATTAGACTACTAGTTCTGCCACACACACACTGAGCACTTAAACCTGCTGTGTCTAACATTCAAATTATTGTGTGTGTGTGTGTGTGTGCGTGTTAAATGGGAATGTTTCAAGCAGTGAATTAATCAGAGTACATGGGGTGACTTCAGCCCTGCATTTCAAAGTGCACAAATAAGGCTGATGCATGCTATGGCACACAATGCAATGCATAATCACAAGTTAGTCTGATTTGTGGCAGTGTGTATCACTGTATAATACGCATTTGTATAGTGCGCCTGTCCAATGAAACGTAAACAAACACAACACGCTGTTGCGTTGTACCTGCAAAGGCTTGAATGCATCGTCCATTTAAAGCATGAAGCAGCTAAATACACAAGCTGGTGTACAGCTAAACGGTGGAAGATAGCACGCAAGCACTGGAAACTAGCACCGGAGGCTAGAACATGAAGCTTCAAGCTAGTGAGTGAAGCTAGCATTGAAAATTACAGCAAACTAGCATTGGAAACTGTAGCAAACTAGTATTGGAAACTGCAGGAAACTAGCATTGGAAACTGCAGGAAACTAGCATTGGAAACTGCAGGAAACTAGCATTGGAAGCTAGAACAGCAAACTAGCACTGGAAGCTAGCAGGACTTCCTTCTGCTACTCCTGGCAGCAGCCTCACTGTGCTCATCAATGAGCCGTGTGCAGGGGAGGCAGCCCATGTTGAGTGTGTTGTCTCCTCTGGCAGGAGCTAAGGGGATGACAGCATATGCACCACACACCTGATCCATGTCCACAGGGCTGGCTGCTGGGGACTGGATAGGACATGACTGTACTGTACACTGCATACACACTCCCGTGTACACACACACACACACACACACACACACAAACACAACAACCACACGTACCAGCAGCAGATGGTAAAGGCATGACCCAATCCTTCTGTCCAATCTGTGACCATGATCTGAGGTGAGCCAGTTTCCTATGTGTGAGTACTAGCTCTCTCGTGTGTCTGCATATGGAAGACGCCGAACACTGAATCCAAGGACTGGCGTGTGTGCGTGCGTGCGCTTGTGTGTGTGTGCGTGCGTGCGCTCGTGTGTGTGTGTGTGTGTGTGTGTCTGCATGAAAGGGGGAAGAAGAAGTGTGAAGCTTTTCAATTAGAGTCCCACAAACAAAATGGCTGACCGAGTGAACAGATATAAATCAATATTAAAGAACACAAGTAACTCCATCCACCCTCTCTCTGGCTTAATAGAAATTGAGGTTGAGGAGGTTAAGTACTGGTGTGTTCTCTCCCTCCCTCGCTCTGCCTCTCTCTTTTTCAGTCTCTCCCAGACAATTTCATTAGTCATAATTTAGGACAAGAAATCCTTTTCAGAGAAAGTGGAAAGAGAGAGAGGGGGAGAGAGCAAAAGAGCGGGAGAGAAAGGGAGAGAGAGTGATGGAGTGAGAGAGAGAGAGAGAGAGAGAGAGAGGGAGCAAGAAAGCGGGAGAGAGGGAGGGAGAGTGAGAGAGCAAGGAAAGGAGAGAGAGTGAAGGCCGGAGATAGGGAGCAAGAGAGCGAGAGAGAGGGAGGGAGAGTGAGAGAGCAAGGAAAGGAGAGAGAGTGAAGGCCGGAGATAGGGAGCAAGAGAGCGGGAGAGAGGGAGGGAGAGAGACAACACAAGACTTCTACTCGGCTCCTCCCAGCTTTGTCAGGCACTGACAGGTCCCAGGGCTGACAATCACACCACTGCTTAATCTGCCCCGCCCTCTTCTCCATTACATCACAGACAAATGTTGTCTAGGTAACAAAGAGAACATGAAGTCTGCCTAATTCTCGGGGTCATCGATTCTCTTGGTTTGTCCTCTCTCTCTCTCTTTGTCTGTCTGTCTGTCTGTCTCTCTCTCTCTCTCTCTCTCTCTCTCTCTCTCTCTCTCTCTCTCTCTCAGTGTCTCTCTCTCTCTCAGTGTCTCTCTCTCAGTGTCTCTCTCTCTCTCTCTCTCTCTCTCTCTCTCTCTCAGTGTGTCTCTCCCTGTCTATCTCCTGTCTCACCCGGGCAGATTGTTTGATATGAGGTATCATTTACGACGTGTCAGCGGCCCCCATTGCCAACATCTGCTCATTACCTTGGTGCTGAAGGCCATGTTCAGTCAGAATCACACACACACACACACACACACACACACACACACACACACACACACACACACACACACATACAAACACACACACAAACACACACATATGCAGTCTCACAAGCTTGACAGAACAAATCCACACGAGCATAAATGCAATTTTGCAAGCTGACACATACGTGTGTCTATGTATCTAACATGTCGTGCTGGAACACAGTAGATACACACACACACAGGAGAGGGGGAAGGCTGCGCACACACACACACACACAGGAGAGGAGGAAGGCTGCGCACACAAACAGACACAGGAGAAGAGGAAGGCTGTACACACACACACACACACACACAGGAGAGAAGGAAGGTTGCGCACACAAACGCACACACACACAGGAAAGGAGGAAGGCTGCACACACACACACAGGAGAGGAGGAAGGCTGCACACACACACACACATATATACACACACACACACACACACACACACAGGAGAGGAGGAAGGCTGCGCACACACACGGCCGTATGCAGTATTTCAATGTGCAGCCAGCACAGGTCATAATGCCTCCAGACTGAGCTGGGCACAGAGGGCACTGAGGGCTAACCTGCTCTGCTGCTCCTTGTGCTTCTGGCTCAGGTACTTCTTCTTGACGTCCTGCAGCTCGTGGGCCAGCCTCTCGTGCTCATACTTGTACTCCTGGGCCTGGGACTCGTACATGTTGAGCTCCGAGGACAGAGCCTGCAGAACCAAAGGAGGGAGGACGGGAGGTGAGCGGAACAATCTGCCTCCGAGGAACGGCGCGAGCGCAGCAGCGGTATCGCACATAGAACCAATGCTGCTTCAACTGCGGCGCTGACCTAGTCTACCTGACTGCTGGGTTTTGTGATCACAAGGCTGTGCTTTGTGTAGATGGCTCTATATCATCTGCTCTAAAGAGGGGTGCTATTCAACGACTGATGAATAAACTCTCCAGCGCTGAGGGGGAACTCAAACCGTGATGGAGAGAATGAGAGAGAGCGACAGAGAAAAACATTGAAGGAGAGACCAAGAGAACGGGAGGACAAGAACAAAAGGAAAACATGAGGGAGAGAGGAAGAAGCATGAGGGGGAGAGGAGGCCATGTTTGACAAAGGGGAACGGCGCCGTGAAGCTACAAGGAGTCGTGGGGTTAGGGGAGAAGCAAAACGCTAGCTCGACTGGAACCCCATGAGGGTCTCGTTCACTCCTGGCCGTTAAACACAGTTATTTACAAGAGAAGGGAGCGCTGGTCGGGAATTCAACATGTAAATGGAGACGCGTGTCAGCTGGAGGAGAAGAGCCCCCCCACGGCCAGCCTGCCATGTCTCTTCTTCTGCGCTTCCTGTCCGCAAGGCAACAAACGCAGACAAACGGACGCAGGCTAACAGAAGCAAGCAGGGGGAGGCGGTCCGGAGGGACGGGGTCCCTGAAGGCGGTAGCGTTCAGGGCCTTGCTGAAGGTCACAGCGGAGCGGGGCGGGGCGGGGGGGGGGGGGGGTCTGGGCGAACGCCAGACACCTCTTTGCCCGTCTGAAAATGGAAACTGCGATTCTTCCACCCCCGTTTTCAACTCGAATACGACACAATCGGAGGTCATTTCATGGTGTGGATATTAGAAGCTCCCAGTAGTATTAGTTGGCATTTACTGAGGTCTGATTCATTAGGTCTTATTCATTAGGCCATGGTCAGTATTTCTCACCACAAAGCCAAACAAAGAAAATGACGGGTTATTACTTTTCTTTCATACGAGTAGGAGAAGAATTCACCCGTGGTAATTCACAGAAGCACACCTATCCACTCTGTGAGGTTAAGGGTACAGCCTAAACGAGTGCTAACTACATATTAGCATTGCCGTAGCTTCTGTGCTAGCTTGTTTAGCTAAACCGTTGCCAACGTTGCCTGAGGTGCAAATCTAATTAAGCAGAGTAATAAATTATCTGTAAATGAGGTTTGGAACGGCACCTCCTGCAGGCCTTGGCAGGGTCTGCCTTTCGCGTGGCGCCTGTTTCTGATGTGCTGCACGGTGCAGATCTTCAGGAAGAAGAAGTGGTTTTTTTGCACACCTAAGGTGTTTTAAAAGTCCTCTTTCTTTCAACAGACATGTTTTTTTACAGCAGTTTTATTAGCTCAAAGACGAAAAGAAAAAGAGGGAGAGAGACGGATAGAGAGGGGGCGCTTGCTGTCCTGACGACCACAGCATGATTCCCTAAGGCGTGTATAAAAGTGTGTGTGTGGGGGGGGGGCACTCATAACTTTTTCATTTTTTCCTTCTCCCTTCCCTGCCTCATATGTCTGTTTTAACGTCGTCTGAATTAGTTTGGACTCCGTCTGCATTCCCAAAGAAAAGGGAAAAAAGTCAAAAGAATTGATAGAAAGAGAGAGAGAGAAAGATGTAAAAAGTGAGAGAGGGGAGGAGGATGGAAAAAAAAAAGATTCACTGGAGGGAGGGAGTTGGGGCCCGCGTGTCTCAAATCCCAAATGTCAGTGGCTAACGTCGGTGGAATTTCTTCTGGTTGAGCTCTTAATTAGGTAGGGATGGAGGGGGGGTACTAATTATTCATTTAAGTGAACTGGCCTTGGACTCATAACCGGTCTGGGAGGGAGAAATGATTTATGGGAGCCTGTAAAAGCCCTCAGTGGGGCTGGCAGGCAGAGTGGCGGTTAGGGTAGGGCCACTGGAGGGATGGCTCACTGGGAGGGGGGGCAGGGGGGACCCTGCGGAAGAGGAGGAGAGAAGGAAGGGAGGAGGCGCGGAGGAGGGGAGTGAGAAGGAAGGAGCGGAGGAGGCGGAGGAGACGGCGCACAGCTGCGCGTTGGTTGCGAGCAACCATCTCTGTGGTCAGAGATGAAGATGGGAAGATGAGTCAGAGGCAGTAAATGCTGAAGAAAGGAGAGAACAGAAAGAAAGAGATGGTCCAGGAATATATACGGAGCGGAGGACCCCGAGGGCCTCGGGAGAAGAAACACACCCAGGTCGAGGCCTCGAAAAACAAAGGCTCCAACTACCAGATATGGAGAGGGGAGACTGGGGAGCAGGGACTGGGACTAGGGCAGGAGGGGTGGAGACAGGAGGAGGGATGAGGGAGGTGATGGAGGACAGGAGGGGACAGGGGGGGGGATGAGGGAGGTGATGGAGGACAGGAGGGGACAGGGGGGGGGGGAGTGAGCACCTTGAGTTGTTTGGTCTTCTCTCTGAGTGTCTGCTGGTAGATGTGGAGCTGCTCAGCAGCCTCAGGACCAGGCTGGCGAGCCAGGATGTGCTTCAGCTCCACGTACAGCTTCTCCTTCTCCTGCCAGGCACAAGGAGGGAAGGGAGACGGAGACACAGAGAGAGGCCGAGAGAGACAGAGAGAGGGAGGGGTGGGGGAGAGAGGGAAAGGCAGGAATGGAGAGATAAATAGAGCGAGATGAAGGTAGAGAGATGTAGATAGAAAGGGAGGGAGAGATGGAGAGAGGGAGAGACAAGAATGGAGAGACAGAGAGATGGAGTTAGGGAGAGAGAGATGGAGTTAGGGAGAGAGAGATGGAGAGACAGAGAGAGAGATGGGGAGATTTTACAACGATCCAAGCCATACAAGCACAAACAGAAAAAAACAGAAGGGGAGAAATGCATGAATAAGGGCAATATGAAAGTTATTTGAAAAGTATAAGACATCTCAAAGCAGCAGGAGGGTGCACGGAGGGTGAGGGGGAGAGAGGGGGAGAGAGGGGGAGCGTGGGAGGTCAGCCCCCCTTCACCGCTCTGTCCTGCCGAGGGTCAGTCATGACCAGACCCACACCAGCTCCACTTCACTTGAACTCCACTTCAGTGTGAGCACGCAGAGTCTCTCCCTCGACTTTGCATATGAGCACTCAGGCGGTTCAGCGTCCTCAGTGAGTGCTCTTTACAAAAATACGCTTTCCCTTGCCGAGTGGGCACGCATTAGCCAGCCGCCCCCGCCCCCCCCCCCCCCAAACCCTCCACCCCTCCACACACAACCCCCCCCACCCCCACCCCACCCCACCCGACCGCTAGCTTCTATCAGGTCTCCTCCTCCTCCGTGTGGCAACACCTTCCTGTAAAACGGACATGCAGCGCATGGAGAGACACAGCCCTGAGGTTCCAACACACGTCTGAATACGCAGGTATAATCACCTAAGTATAGATGGTCGTTTTCTCACCGCGACGTAGAAAATGAACCGTACAGAATGGGCCGCGTGGAAATCGCCTTCTAATTAGAGGCGGACTGCAGGCCTATTTGAACCCATCAGGCAGTAATGAAGCCTAGTGCTCGCATTAAAATAACACGCATAAATATTTATAGGTTATTAACTGAACTAAGCAGTTATGTGTTCCATAGAGGTTGGACCGACTGAGTGAGAGGGGTGAGAAGGAGAAAGAGAGAGAACAGAGGGAGAGAGAGACAGAGGGGGAGAGAGAGCGAGAGAGAGCGAGAGAGAGACAGAGGGGGAGAGAGAGCGAGAGAGCGAGAGAGCGTGAGAGAGAGACAAGACAGAGTGAAATCTCATTTCAGGTTTTGCGAAGGGGGAGCGTATGTGTGCGTAGGTGTGGGCTGAAATGTGAGCTGATGAGGGGGTGCGTGCTCATACAGGTGTGTCAAGGGCTGCACCACATGTCTGTACAGCAAGGGGGTTGTAATAGATTGTGACCCCCCTGTCCCCACGTCTTCCCAGCCTTGTAAATCCTCCTGTTGGTGACCGGAGGGGCAAATAGCAGCCAGCCCATTCTGTCACAGAGCACATTGCCTTTACAGTCATCTAGCAGATCGTGAAAACGGCTGTTTGTCTGGTCTGCCTGTGGTGGTTTAAGTCACTGCGGGTGTGCGTGTGCGTGTGCGTGTGCGTGTGTGACACAACTGAGGATGGTGGCAGCGCTACACTCTCCTGCGTTCGCTTCAGTGGAAGCTCAAAGCAGACGAGCACTGTAGAAGATATTGAGGCTGTTGCCTGAACAGGCGGCGGCGGGGGGGGGGGATCCTAATAGGAGCGACTGCTTATTTCACAAGAGATACCTGGTTTGGATTGTGTGTATGCGTGTGTATGCGTGTGTATGCGTGTGTATGCGTGTGTATGCGTGTGTATGTGTGTGTGTGAGAGAGAGAGAGAGAGACACAGAGAGAGAGAGACAAAGAGACAGAGAGACACAGAGAGAAAAGCCAGTTAGACAGAGAAATGAGCGGCAAGAACAAGAGAGCCACAGAATGAGGTGTCAAGAAATAGACATTTTCAATCCTGATGATTTGTGTCACTACGTGTCGTCTCCACTCGTTCCAGTTTTTCTCGTCTTAACGTCGGTAAACCGCGGCGGAAACATCGGACCCCCCTGCTGCCGCTGAAGATCGGATCTCACCGAGAAGAAGCGCCGGAATCAAAGAGGTCGATGCAAAACAGCACAACAGGCGGAGAACGGAGAAAGCAAAGCAGGTGAGGCCACGAGGAGAGCGTGAGGGGAAGCGGAGAGATAGGAGACGGCCTCCAGGAAACAGAGCAACCATCCCTGTCTTCCTCTCCTTCCCCACGGTCCACTGACTCACCGTCGAGCAGAACATGCAATCTCTGACTCACGTACCGCCGTCTAAAAGCGACCAAAGCAGGTTCTTTCAAATCCCCCCTCCCTTCCTCCCCCCTCCCTCCCCCCCCTTCTCCTGTTTATCTCCCTTCCTGTCTTTCAATCCGGCAGGGGTTTTTTCACGCCGCATCTCGCCTCGCGAATGCGAACGCGCTTATGTAAGGGATCGGCTTAGCACGCGCCAAGAACGAAGACTCCAAAGGAGTGGCACCTTAAATAGCTTGGATCTGCCTCGCATGTTGCTATTGTCCGTCAATAATCCCCGTCAGAGGAACTGCTGCTGATTCGCGATGAAGAAACGAAGTAGTTTGAGGCCTTTGGCGATGCCCATTCAACCCGGGTTACGCTTTAACATGGGATAAGGGGAGGGGGGACGGGGGGGCATTCAAGTCTGATGTCAACAAGTGCAACAACAAATAAACCCACCCACATGGATAAACAGGCGTTGATGGTGGCGCTGGCATGACGAGTGCGGCCTTGAGGGTTGAGAACAGCTCGAGAGAACGAGATGAGGAGGAGGAGGAGGAGAAGGAGGTTCCAGATGAGCAGCCGTAGCCTCTTAGCACAGCTATCATCATTACCTCGGGCCCCTCTGCCCGGTGAGTGACACTGACCAGGATTCGGACGGCGTTTCGGAAAAAAATGACACGCCAGCCTACCTACCCGGGGCCGTCCTGGAACAATATTCTCTGCCTCGCTCACCGTTTTCCCCGAGTCTTTATTGGAAGCCGACGAAAATGTAAACTGTCAAACTGTCAAAAGGGATCCCGCGTCTGCTAATATCATATTTCAGGATTGACTGACTTTCGCCGCGCGCGTGGGAATGAGTTACCCCCCCCCCTCCCCCTCCCTTCCTCGCGCCCCCCCCCCTCCAAACGACTGCCAATGATATCGACTCCCCGACTCGATGAAAGACAGACGGCGGAGGAGACAGAGAGAGAGAGAGAGAAGAGAGAGAAGAGAGAGAAGAGAGAGAGAGGGAGAGAAAA
This sequence comes from Plecoglossus altivelis, assembly GCA_036571765.1. Classification (NCBI taxonomy): domain Eukaryota; kingdom Metazoa; phylum Chordata; class Actinopteri; order Osmeriformes; family Plecoglossidae; genus Plecoglossus; species Plecoglossus altivelis. The sequence goes on from BROE01000002.1 coordinate 4,913,549, forward strand.
GTAAACAATATTTATACGCTCTCTGCATTGTAAATCAATGGGGCCACAAACGAACGCAAAGTAATGAGTGAGGGAGGGACGTACAAGGACTGGGAAGCTATGGGGACTAGGCCAGGCAAGGCTGGGGAGGGGATCCTGCAGCACAATCCCAATTATGAGTGTTTATAATCAGGATAATGCACACGAGATGCCCTGCGCCTCTGTGTGAGCCTGGTGGGGAGCTAGCGCCATCTACAGCCAGCTGCATGTTGGGGGGGGGCGGCGGCGGGGGGGGGGGGTGGGGTCGGGGGACGGATGCAAGAAAAGCGGGGGCTTGGTTCAACAGTACCGACAGGACTGTCTGCTGATCTGGAGCAAAGGGAGAGCCAAGGAGGAGGGACAGAGAGAGGAGGAGAGACACAGAGAGGAAGGGAGAGACAGAGAGAGAGGCAGAGAGAGTCGTTTGCGATACAGAACTGAGAAGGTAACTAGAGTGAGGACGGTAACAGAGTGGCAGTAACGAGTTGGGAAAAAATGAACTAGACGAGAAGGCCCAGACAGCAGAATCTTGACTTCAGAGGAGAGAGAAAGAATAGAGGTAGAAACAGAAGGGGGAGACGAGGAAGAGCCCCGATACCAGAGAGAGAGAGAGAGACAGAGCGAGACAGAGAGAGAGAGGCCATTACTCCAAATCAACGGTGCCCTGATCCCAGAATAGCTCAGTTAGCCACACAGTGCTGCAGAAGCCTAACGGTACCTGTCACCCCCCAAATCCATTATCCTGCCTTTGCCCAATGAAAATTTCAACACAGTCATAATAGTCCTAACTGCCTGGACCGGCCCCTGGCCTACAGCCAGCAGGAGAGCCTGGGCGCAACAGGGCCGCAATACAGCACTAATGACATTACTGCAGAGACGAGCCCTGCATTTCAACCAGTGTGTGCTTGTGTGACTGACTACGTGTGTGTGTGTGAGCGTGTGTGCGTGTGAGTGACTCTGCAAGCATGTGTGTGTGAGTGTGTCAGTGCAGGGAGGCAGCACAAAGGGTTCCGGCAGTTTCCTTGACGTTGGGGGAGATCACAGGCAGCGAGTGGTCCATGTATGCCATTAAAATTCACTGGCATTTTGATGAGGCCTTCATAGAAGACTGGCCTTTGCAAAACCGCAAAGGAAGGATGAAGAAGCGAGAGGAATTCCATCGCAGAACGACAACCGCGTTTGCGTTTGTGTGTGTGCGTGTGTGTGTGCGTGTGCATGTGTGTATGTGTGTGTGCGTGTGTGCACGTGTGCATGTGTGTATGTGTGCGTGCGTGCGGGCGTGTGTGTGCGCACGCATGTGTGTGTGCGTGTGTGTGCACGTGCGTGTGTGTATGTGTGCGTGTGTGTGTGTGCATGTGTGTGTGCACGTGCGTGTTTGTATGTGTGTGTGTGTGTGTGTGTAGGGTTGTCTGTTTTGAGCGCCTGTGTGAGCCGGAGCAAGAGGGTAGGCTTGAGCCAGACAACATATTGGAAAACTTTCTAAGCTACTTATGTACAATACTCAAAGGTAACCAAAACCAATAGTGTTGGTTGTCACGGCTCACAAAAAGTAATAGGGAAGAAAGCAAAATAAACAAATAAATAAACTGAAAATAATCAAAATAAATGAGAGTTCAACGGCAGAGTAGCGAAAACACACATACGCACACAGCGAATCCTTGATGAAACTTCAGTGCGCAGACATACTTAGTCAGAAGCCCCTGTTCTCTCAAACAGTCTGGTGAATTTACCAGACACAAATAGATGAACAGCATGTCAAAGGATATATTTATAATCCTAAAGCCAGCTTGCACCCCCAGCACCTAGATCAACGCTGAAAGGATCCAGGCGATATTCACTCGCTATTTCTTAATTCTTCGTTTTTTTTTTCTTCTTTTTTTTTAAGCAGCATGTGGGATTTCCAATCTCTACATCTCCTGAATAAATGATGAAGCAATCATCAAACACTCGTCATCAACAAGTGATCAAAAGAGGATGGGGAGTTGCGCGCACACACACACACACACGCACACACACACACACACACACACACCTCAACTCGTCTTCGGCTGCATACGATCGTTAGGCCAATTAGCGCCTGACGTGTGTGAGTTGTTCAGAGGGTCGGTCTTGGAGCGGTCAGGGATGCTGAAGCTGTGGATCCTCTCCCCCGATCAGAAGAGTAAACACACAAGCACACACACACAAACACACACACACACACTCAAACACACACACAAACACACACACAGAAACACACAGAAGCACACACACTCAAACACACACACAAACACACACACAGAAACACACACAAACACACAAACACACACACACACAAACACACAAACACACACGCACAAACACACACACAAACATACACAAACACCCAAACACACACACACACACAAGCATCAAGCATCACTGGATCTTTGCCTTGTGCACAGCTTGGACACCCGCTTGTGTTGGCCCCCTTTCATGGTCATGGTTCTGATGGTTTCATGTCCGTAAACTGCATACTAGTCAGCATGGCGGGGGTGTGTGTGTGTGTGTGTGTGTGAGGGTGTGTGTGTGTGAGGGGGTGTGTGTGTGAGGGAGTGTGTGTGTGAGGGGGGGGTATTAGAACAGAACCATAAGTCAGGTTTCTTTTTCCCAGAGGCAAGTGGGGAAAGCTCATGACGCACAACGGTCAATTCAACAGGCCTCTTCTTCCTCTCCACACTGGGCTTGTTGTTGGAGCGCGGCTGGGTTTTCTCACGTCTGTCACGTCTGCAGGTCGTGCGCCCCGGCGCACCGTGGAGGCTGCAGAAACGCGGTGGGATTTCTATAGACACGGCGCTCCTATATCTGTGTCGTAATGAGGGGACGGGGACGGGGGGACAGAGGACTTGGGGTGGCACGGTGGGGAACGGAGATGGGAGGAAGGCGACGTGGTATACTGAGGCGTAGTTTACCATTTTGAAAACTTTTATACGGCAGATAGGAGGGGAACACGTGGCTTGGCAGCCGGAATCGGAAAAGAGAAACAATAACAATTAAATGGAAATAAGAAGAGGAGATGGAGAAAAAGGCCTCGGGGGAGGAAGGACACCTGAAGACATCATTTACGCGGAGGCGGCCCAGCGTAGCATCCAAAGGACAGGAGAGCTCCAATTTACTTGAACGGCCTTCATGGTGCCAACTACATTCAATTCACGGGCGCTCCGTAGATTAGGCTGCGCACGTATATAACAGCCTCGGTACGGGACGTCGTTGGCTTGCATGGGTATTGCAGGCTGGAGTAAATACTATAGGAAGTATGGGTGAGAGGTTTGGATAGGGGGGCTGGGGAGAGGGGCTGGAGGGGGAGAGAGGTTAGTTGAGGGCAATGTAATCATCTGCCCCCACCTTCCCCTTCCTCCAGACTTTGGATGGCTGTAGTTCAGACAGAACACTGACAGCAACATGAGGGGCCATCAAATCATGTTCCAGTTCTATTATTTCTCCCCTACCTTATTTCTCCGGAGGAGGGGTGGCTAGTCAAAACAAGGCTTCCATTACACAGGAAAAGCTGTCAACGAGTTCAAGCCACTCTGACGGGCTCGCAGAAACCAAAAAAAAACCTAGATTTTCGTGTACCCTATATCACTCCCCTGCTCTTCTTCTCTTCCCCATCTCTCTATTCCTCTGTTTCTCCCTCCCTCTATCTCTCTCTCTCTCTGTTTCTCCCTCTGTCTCCCTCTGTTTCTCCCTCTCCCTCTCTCTCCCTCTGTCTCTCTCTGTTTCTCCCTCTGTCTCTCTCCCTCTCTGTTTCTCTCTCTCTCTACCTCTCTCTCCATCTCCCTCTCTCTCTGTCTCTCTCTTCCTCCCTCTGTCTCTCTCTTCCTCCCTCTGTCTCAACATCTTTCATCTCTTCATCCCCCCCTCTCTCCCCGCCCCTTCATGGATCCTCATCGAGTACATCAGCTCAGTAATTCTGTCTCTGCCGCCAAAATATTAAGGTAACAAATCTCGCGGACTCGTCTTACCCGGGCTTGTGTCACAGAAATGGGTGTCTGTGTTTTCCAATCTGAGCACTGAAGACCCAGATATGATTAAATTACCGAGGCAAATCGGATCAAAGAAGGGAGAGATGGAGGGATGAAGAGAGGAGGCTGTATTGCTCCGCCGATTCGACTACATTGCAGGCATACGTCAAGCAGGGCCCGCAGAGCAGAACAATTGGAATAGACGAACGCACAGACTGGAGAAATTTGCTTTAATATGGTGTGAAATAATAGATAAATGGAGAACACAGAAAAGGACTGATCTCTGCGCGGACGTGGCTGTTATTGAGTGGCAATAGGCTGGAACAGTTCGGTTTGCACGGTCACTGTGTGTGTGTGTAATCGAAAGCATGAGAAACATCATTGACAAATAAGATAATTAATATGTATACAACAAAGTCGCTAAACGGGCCACGAAAAAAACATCGGAAAGGACTTTGACGCGATCGTTTGTGGATACACCCTTGAGCGGCGCGTTGAGATGTCTTCTTCTCTCTTCTTCTTAAATCAAGTTGTAAAACGAGAAGTAGCTTTCGGCGAGACACAAAAACAGCTTTCAATTCTCGCTCTTTACGTATTCCGCGCCGATAGAGAGTGCCAACGGCCACCAAGGGCCCCCTCCCCATCTTCCCACTCCCCCACCTTCCCCCCCCAAAAAAAACAAGCCTGCAGACAGGAGAATACGGAAATATTCTTCCACTCTGGCGCGGCGCGTCTCCAGATATCACGCCAAGATGCCAGAGCCCTGAGCGTCTCGCCAGCGTCTCCAACAAATGAAAGCAATATCGCCCTCACACCGTCAGGCCTGTGCTCCTAATACCCGCGAATATAGAAATAAAGCACACACAGAAACCCAAGGGGTCACGGCGGAGAGCGTTCCTCCACCAGAGAGGCCTCGCCGAACAACCTCCGTGGCGTTCCGCCAGGAGCTACGGTCCTCTCAGTCGCCGCCCACCTACAGTGTAGGAAGGCCGTTTGTTCGAACGCGGTCGACCCTACCCTCCGGTAGTGCCTGACGACCTTTTTCTCACGGGCGAGTCTCCAGACCGATACGATGAGATGGATGAATGTGGTGGAGTGGAAGGGATGTGTGATTGTGTGGGGGTGTGTGGGGGGGGTGTGGGGGTGATGTAAGAGGAAGTGGCGGTGGATATTTACCTGTAATAAAAGCTCTTTCTCCACTACCTCCCCGGTCTTGGTGATCAAGCGCCTCTGTAGAGAGTGAATCTTCTGGATCATCTCGTAGGTGCTGGGGTCGCTAGCCTGTGCGAGGGAAAGCCGTTTAGAAGCTTTAATGGGGACTAGGGAGAGATATATCACCTCTTCTTCTCACCGACCCATCTCCAGGGAAAGGTTGTGTGTGTGTGTCTCTCAGTGTGTGTGTGAGCAAGAGAGGACTTCTCGATCGTTTGCCAAACTGGGGCCACAGCAGATGATGTCTGTAGCCTTGAGAGGGGAGGGAGGGAGGGAGGGCGTATTGCCCTGAACAGGACATAGCATCTTAAAGCCTCACACCTACACACACACACCTACACACACACACAGTGCTAAGACGTACACCCGTACACACACACACACACACACACACAGTGCTGAGGCGTACACTTGTACACACACACACACCTCCAGCTTTCTCCAGCGATGGACGTTCATAGGGTTCTCCAGCTCCTCTTCCAGAGCCCTGCACCTCGTCCTCTCTTTCAGTAGCTCCCTCTGCATGTGGTACACCTCCCGTCTGACTCACACACACACACAAACACACACACACACACACACACACGTACACACACAACGCCTGGTCAAGGCACAAATTCCACACTTACACATCGCCAACAAACACGATGAATGAAATATCTGTGTGGAACTTATATTCCTTTCTTACAGGCACTTAAGAAGCAGGCTTGTATAACCTCCCCTGCTTTGTGAAAGTCCACTCATGACCTTGGTGGGTGGTTTGGATGGCAGTAAGCCATGTGTCCAATTATTGTGAATAGCCTAGCAGAAGAGTGACAAGACAACCTCTCACCTCTCCATTAGCTACCCAATTAAACCATTTTTAAAGGTCCGTTTGAAATTCCATCTACGCGGTGTCTTGCTTTACACATATATGTTTATATATAAAAACGCTCCGGCAGAGTTCAATGAATTGTTTTGAAGTTTGAAAAACCAGATAGCTCAAATTGGCCAGTCCAGATATAGAGAAAGAAAAGAAGATTATAGTTAATGACAGCATTTATTAGACTTTCTAATCAGGATTGACTGTCAATTTACCTGAGGTAACTGGGTAAAATCATGCAGGAGTGATGGAAGGAAATGAAGAGGGCCGAACGATTTTAGTTTGAGACCCGGGACATTAGCAGTCAGGCATGTAAACACTTTCTCCACGTCTCCGCCTCATATTAAGGGAGATACACCTTAAACGCTCCAAGCTCCAAGATGCATGGACAATGTCAACCGGGCCGTATGCTAACCAATTGGTTGGCAAACCGCAGACGCATAATCTGGCACTTAAAGTCGTACGCTCGGCCGAGTTTTACACTTAGACTCAAGACGTCTCAGTCGGAGAGGGGGGGGGGGGGGGACAAATGATGATCACGCGTGGTTCATTAGCCAAATACAGAGAAGGTGCGTTTAGGGACTCAGCTCCGCTAATATCCGACAGGGATGCCGAATGAGGGATTTCCTCGGAAAGTGGTAGCATAGGGTTAGACCTTGAGGGTTATGGTTAGACCCTGAGGGTTAGGGTTAGACCCCGAAGGTTAGGGTTAGACCTTCAGGGTTAGGGTTAGATCTTGAGGGTTAGACCTTCAGGGTTAGGGTTAGACCATGAGGGTTAGGGTTAGATCTTGAGGGTTAGACCTTCAGGGTTAGGGTTAGACCTTCAGGGTTAGACCTTGAGGGTTAGGGTTAGACCATGAGGGTTAGGGTTTGACCTTGAGGGTTAGAATTAGACCTTCAGGGTTAGGGTTAGACCCCGAGGAGAATAATATCTTAACAGTCATTGTTGGTTTGGGGCCTGAAGTATCAGAAGCCTTGACAGGCGAAATCTTGTCAGACGGAGGGTGACAGGGGGGAGGGAGACAGGGGAGAGGGTGACAGGTGGGGGGAGGGTAGCAGGGGGGAGGGGGACGGGGCGAGTGGGTCTACAGGTGGGAGGGGGACGGTGGGAGGGTGACAGGGGGAGGGTGACTGAGTGGGGAGGGTAAGCAGGGGGAGGGTGACAGGGTGAGGAGCAGGGGGAGGGGGACGGGGGGAGGGTGACAGGGGGGAGGGTAGCAGGGAGGGTGCGGGGAGCGGGGGAGGCGCAGGGGTTGCTTATCTGACTAATTCAATGGGTGGTGTGGCCCCACAGACCCTTGCAGTCGAAACGTTTGGCACGGACATCAACATCTCACCCTCTTTTATCTTGCCGTTGTTGCGGTTGTTTCGACTGGGCACTGAGGACTAATATATGCACTTTAATTGTGAGGTATCCGGACGTCAATCACAGCTAAATAGGGCTATGTGCCCAAATACATCACTGTCCCCCTACGGCAACAACAAGTCATCCATCAAAAGCTGTCAGTCGCACGCGCTCCCCTAAAGATACGTAGAACACACCAGAAACAACGGAGCGGCCTTGGCGCGTGTACGCTCGCCTGCATGCGGCACGTTCTCCTGCCTCCGTTTGGCCGCCTGTGGAGACGCGTTTGCAGTGAGAGTTCGGAGGCAGGGCGGTGGGGGCGGATGAGCAGAGTGACGCTGATGCTGAGAGCTATGCGTCTGTGTGTGCGCGTTGTGTGTGTGATTGATTCATTCAGGATGACAGGGGCCACCGCTGTGGCGTTCTATCCCTGCCTTAAAGTTTAATCAACACCCCCCGCCGAGCGAGGGGGAACCCACGCCTTTCCAATTTGCATGGCCCCCGCTCTGATGCGGTCCGCGGTACGCTCACATTGAAATCGGTGAGGGCGGGGGTGTATAGTTCTATACGAGAAGCGTGCGCGTGGGCGATTGCATACGTGCGTGTTTGTGTGTGTGTGTTTTCCTAAATTGTGAGCGTGTGTGTCGGAGACAGGGTTCGTATGCGTGGAGTGTGCCTCTGCCATGCTAACGTTTCTCCAAATTGTCCCTGACCTCTCCAGTCTTTCACTCAGAGTGGTGAGGGGGGGGGAGTGGCGGACGGAGTGAAGTTTCTATACCAACTAGTTTATTTACGACAGCTCACATTCTGAGAATGATCAGAGGAAGGAGAGGGAGGGAGGGAGGGGAGGGAGGGAGGGAGGAGGGAGGGAGGGAGGGAGGGAGGGAGGAAGAAAGAAAGGAAGGAAGGGAGGTTGGGAGGGAAGGAGGGAGGGAGGGAGAAAGGGCGGGGGAGAATGAGAGGAGAAAGGAGGGAGGAAGGAGGCAAGGAGGGAGGGAGGGATGGAGGGAGGGCGGGGGAGAATGAAAGGAGAAAGGAGGGAGGAAGGAGGCAAGGAGGGAGGGATGGAGGAAGGGAGGAAGGCAGGCACAAAGGAAAGGAGAGAGAAAGGAAGGAAAGCAGGATGAAGGAAAGGAAGGAGGAAAGGAGATGTATATCAGATTAAGCAGAGGGCAGTGGCCGTCTCTCAGAGTGGCAGTGGTGAAACACAAAAAAGGCAAGATGGAAACGGGCCGTATTTTTCAATCTGTCAACATAATCAGGTTCCTCACTGGAGAAAAAAGCATCGCAGAAAAACACACTGGAAGACTTTGAGTGAAGCTGGCATGATTAGATATCAAAACGGAATATGGGTGGAAAAGAATAAATACAATGAAATGACAACTCATAGGACTTGGTCCTGGTCTTTGATATACACTGGGCAGCACTGCATGATGCCTGAACGCACACACACACACACACACGGACGCATATGCATCCTCACACCCGCATGTGCGCACACAAACAAACCTAGCTTCGCAGACAGATCATTCGGCCCCAGAAGCCCTTTGAAAAATGAGAAATGTCGCTGTAATAGACGCGGCGCTACAAAGACATCAGAGGGGGGGCGCGGCCTCCCACGGCAGCCCACGGAGCGCGCCCGGGACCCACACACATCACACGGAGCGGCTCACTATTACGGTCATTACGGAAGGAGACCTGACCGCATCCATGCATGCAAACTGGCTGTGTGCGTGTGCGGGCGGGTGTTAAAGTGTGTTAAAAGGGCATGTGGACTGTGTGTGTGTGGCTCAGCGTGTATGCAAGTGCGCGCGAGTGCGTGCGTGCGCAATGCGTGGGTGTGTGTGCCTGCGCGTGTGTGCGCGCGTTTGTGTGCGCGCGGGTGTGTGTGCCTGCGTGCACGTCTGTGTGTGTGCGCGCGGGTGTGTGTACGCAGGTGCGTGTGTGTGCGTGCGGGTGTGTGTGTGTGCGCGGATGTGTGTGGGCGGGTGTGTGCGCGTGCGTGCGGGTGTGTGTGCGTGCGGGTGTGTGCGCGCGTGCGGGTGTCCCCCGTGCATGATCGCTCGCTAGGGATCCATCTGCTTGTCTGCGTGGTTTCAGCTCCCCATTCAGGCAGAGCCTAAGTGGGTTGGCACCTAACGAGCCGCGTGCTAGGAGCAGCATATGGCGTTTCCTGTACGGTTCACCTCCAGCGGCAGCGGATGTCAGGAGGGAGACCTGGAGGGGGGGAGACCTGGAGGAGGGAGGGGGGACGGTGCCTCGCAGACAGGCCAGGTACAAGACATAGAGGCAGACTGGATGGGCCGTGGGGACCCGGGGGGACCCGAGGGGGACTGGGGGGGACCAGGGGCTAAGGGGGAGGGCGGGTCGACGGTGGCTAAGCAGGACACACCGATCCTCTTCCTATTTACTCTGCGTTTCCACCCCCGTTTGAAACCACAGAGCTTCATTATGAACAGTGCGTCTCGTACTAAAGGGCATTCAGGCAGGGGTAATTGAACAGCCGCATTGGTTAGATGAAGCCAGATTCCTCCATCCAGTCGGTGTATTAAGACGTGGGCATGTTTAATTAATAGGCTGAAAGCATCTGGGTGCGTTGCCGAGTGACGCTGGGTTTCCGTCCAAATGTAAAGTTGTCATTTGCTTTCTTCTCGTTCCTTTTTTTTTTTCTTCTCGAAATGATTTCGCGCGGAGAGACCCTCCTCGTTACCGTGACAGACAGGGGCCATGATTGCTTTCTTCAAAGGCAGCTCCACACGCGCACACACACACACACACAAACACACAAACACGTGCGCACACTGGGTGACATGCATCCTACTATCTAAAAAATGGCAAGGGCTGTGTTGTTATCAAATCGTTTACCCTAATTGCTGGCTTGCATGGAGAAACAGACGAAAACAATGTCAATTATTTCATGACTATAACTCGGTGTCATTTCAGCTTTCCAGCCTAAAGCTGAACATTGACTGTATTCAGGATGTAATAGACGTATGCTAATAGCCACCATGCGATGCGCTCACCCTCCCTGCATACACACTGGGAAGCATTTGCATAGACACATGTGAATTCATACCCCCGATTAAAAAATAAAAAAAAATTGTACCCATTGATCATCTTTTGCTGTGGCTAAGAGTGCTTAGAAAGGGAAAATAAAAACTTTGAATATATTTTCAAGTGAAATAATAAAAAAATCTAAAATGATGGGGTCCTTTTGGAATATTAGTGCATAATTCAGGCTCATTGATTATTTATCAGAGTGACTGCAGCGTGACTGCTCTCTCTGAAAGGTTAAGTAGAGCGAAGCACCACTACAAAAATAACCCCACAGTACTTGGAGAGTAAGATAACATTGGTTAGAAATGAATTCGCCATGAGTTGTGGTGAGAGATGTGTCTGGAGGGTTCGGGCGAGCTCTGTTGAAGTTGGCACCTCTCCAATCCCTCCCCCAATCCCTCCCCCAATCTCTCTCCCCCCTCTGTCGCTCTCCACGCCACTCTCTCACCATCTTTCTCTGTCGCTAACGGTGGCGCCCTCGCTCTCGCCCCCTCCCCGCACATCTCAAAACTTCTCCCACTCCCCGCCTTCCTCTCTGCATCGCTCCCCCTCTATCCCTCCCCCAGTAGCGGTCAGCATTAGGCAGACTGCCACTTTCACCCCTCACCCCTCCCCCTCACCTCACCCTTCACCTCAGGTCCTCAACCCTCACCTCCCCCCTCCCCCCTCACCTCAGGTCCTCCACGTTGTCCACGCTCTTGGCCAGGATGCCCTTCTCCCGCCTCAGCTTCTTGATCTCCATCTTGAGCAGACGGATGTCCTCCAGGCGCTGGCTGTACTGACCCTCCCCCTTGTTGAGGATGGACTGCTGGATCTTGATCTTCTCGTACAGCAGTGCCAGCTCGTCGTTGCGCCTCACCAGCTGCGTGCCCAGGATGTCGCGCTCGCTGATCACCTAGGGGAGGGGGGGGGGGGGGGGGGGGGGGCAAGGCGGCACCCTTGGTCGGTCAGCAAGAGTTGGCAGTGTGGCAGGTGTGTGGTCGGGTTTGGCGGTAATGCAAAGCCCGCTCTTTGGCTAGCTTGGTTCTACTGTCAGAACGGGGGAACTTCACTTGTTCCACACTACAGTATGTATGAACTGTGTGGATCAGTGTCAAATGGACAAAAGTTAAAACATCTTTTGAAAATGAAGCTTAACGATCCCTGGCTTCAGGGGGAGGAGAGGACAGGACTGAGCGAGTCCGGTAGAACGTTGGTGGCCCAGCGTGGTGCGTGATCTCGCCTGTGCAGTGAAGCTGCAGGCAAGCTTGTTCACGTCATGTCGTCTGCCAAAAAACACTGGTGCAGACGCCGGCGCGTGTCATGTTAACGCTGGGCCAGGGAGGGGAGTTCTCTCACGCGTGGGATCCCGCCATTAACGCAAAATCCCCACGCTTCTTCCTAGAGAGTCTTCACTCGTTCCCCTATCGTCCTGACGACTGCACGTCGAAGTAAAGAATCGACATTTGCAGGGGGGGGGGGAGGGGGGAATAAAAATGCTAATTTGAATAATATAATGTGAATGGGTGTCATTCCCTTGAATTCTGGAGAGTGGATAGTCATTGGCCTACTAAAGTATGAACTACCCTCCAGGACTGCCTGCCCTCCAGCCCCACTCACACTCTGCGGCCTCATCAAGACAATTATTTTTGGATGGCGTGAGGAGACTAGGGGAGGAGGGGAGAATCGAACGCCGATGGGACCTTGTCACGGGCGACTTGAGGGCAAGGACGTCCCACAGACACACTTCCTCTGACGCTCTGACTAACACGCACGCTCTTTGGACCAAACTGCACGCAGTTTCTCTGTCTCGTTCTCGCTCCCTCTCTTTCTCTCTATCTCTGTCTCTGTTTCCCCCTTTCTCCCTTTCACACACACACACACACACACACACAGAGTCAATATCAGCCTGTTCCTCTTTTCTTTCCCAGTGTCGTCGCGTCTATTAGCCAGGGCCATTACCTCCCACCCTTTGATTTCTACCCTGCCTCCTCCCCCGCGGACAGCGAGGGACGGCGTGCGTATCAAACGGCGCTCATCTGAAGCCGTCAAGGTGCAGCGGCTTGAGGGCGAGCGAGCCGGACAGGCGGCCGTCTCTCTCTAAGCGGGGGTCAGGTGGGAGGGAGACCGTCCGAGGGAGCGTCCGGGACCCGTGTTCAATCAGCAGTCAGGAGCACGAACAGACACCAGGGCCTCTTCCTTCATCCCCCGCGGAGAGAGAGAGAGGCGGGGGGGG
>BROE01000002.1:4927035-4953104 GCA_036571765.1 Plecoglossus altivelis
GGGGGGGGGGGGGGGGGGGGGGGGGGGGGGGCTAGATCGACAACTTAGCTCCTTCAAGCAGGAGAGGCCTCCCCCTTCGCCTCCTCCCCCCCCCACCCCCCTTTCCCCTTTATCTCTGTGCTTGTCCCTCTCCTCCCTTTCATCCCCCCTCCCTCCCTCCCCCCCTCCCCTCCCCTACCTGATCCAATTCCTTCTTCTGTCGCAGCCTCTCAGCGTCGGCGTCCGCAATGATCCTCAGCAGCTTCTTCTCCTCTGCCTCCTGGTTGTCAATGAACTGCTTTGTCTCCTGGGCCTGTTGCTTCATCTTCTGCAGCTCTGCCTGGGGTGGAGGGGACACACACACACACACACAGACACGTGCAGGGGGGGGGGGTGTTTAATAAAGAGGGAAAATGACAAAACTTCTGTGCGGTTCGTTCACCGTAAACGTGGCCGTGGCCTGTTAGAAGCCTGGCACATAAGACGAGGTCATCTTTTGAGGCCAGAACAAAGCCAGAGAGGGAGCGAAGGGAGAGGGGAAAATCGCAGGCAGACTGAAAATAAGAGCGAGAACAAGGAGGACGAATGATGGGAGAAGAAGAATGGGAAATCACTCCAATATCCATTTAACGCTCCCCCCCCCCTCAACCCCTCGTTCTCATCCTTCCTTGTAAACAGGTCAGAGCGTCTGGCTCCACCGCTAAGAGGCTGAGAGGGCCTCCTCAGTACCCAGATCAGGTGTCCCAGGGCCTGGCCGCTATCCCAGTCTGGCCCCCTGGCCCTGGTGGTTCACCCTGATCCACGGTGGCTGCGCTGGGGCCCCACATTCGAGCTGGATGAAGTGGAGGATACAACAGGCCCTTTTATTACAAGAGGTCCTCTCCTTTTATCTTCCCCCCTCGCTAATTACTTTGGGGTTGCCAGGTTTAGGCTTGGGTTGCCAGAGCGGTAGGGGGGGTGGGGGGGTGGGTCTTCATGGGGCATCAATGAACAGAGGACATATATCTTGAGAGGAATTAACCCTTGACACGGACATAAAAGTGTCTAAGCGTTTAAACAAAGGCCACACTGTAAACAAAACAACAAACGCTTTAATAGCTTGGCGATTAAATGCCTTTGATTTGTGTTACGTCCGAGGCGCAAATCGATACCGAAAAAATTGAGCGCAGAGCAAAGCCCCACTTTCTGCTTCCAAGTATTTCCATAGAAGTATCAAAACAACCCGTCAAACTCCAGCGCTGATCTAAGCTCCTTCCAGCCCAGCGCATCGCCTTGCCTCCAACCATGACTGTGTGCGTGACGAGGCACGCGTCATGTCTGGAGTCAGGGAGCAACGACAGACTCCCCCCCCCCGCCCCCCCGCCCCCCAAACAGCAACGCGCACGCCCCCGAGTCCGCCGGTGGATGAAGCGTGTAATGCGTTTGGGTGGAGGGAGGGGCCCACGCAGCCTTGTTACTGCGTGGTTATCAGGAGGGGGAGCGGAGCGTCTCGGGCTGAGCCGGAGAGAGATGGAGATTGGAACAAGGGGGGGACGGCAGACGGGGGGACTTTCTATTCTCTGCCACTGTGTCGCGTATGATTGGAATTCTGTATCGCGTTCATTTAAATATTAATGGGGTCTTTTGAGGTGTCTTAATTGTTTGTTTCTTTTTGAAGAGATAGAGAGAGAGAGAGAGAGAGAGAGAGAGAGAGAGAGACACAGAGAGAGACACAGAGAGAGATACAGAGAGAGAGACAGAGACAGAGAGAGACAGACAAAGAGAGAGAAAGACAGAGAGAGAGAGAGAGAGAGAGAGAGAGAGACATAGAGAGAGAGAGTGAGAGAGAGAGAGAGAGAGAGAGAGAGACAGAGAGAGACAGAGAGAGAGGGGGAGGAGGAGGCTGGAGGGACCAAGGACAGGACGCGCTTGAGGTCTGAGTTTGATGGGAAAACAAGCAGACGCCAGGCAAAGCAGTGGCTCTGAAAGCACGCAGAGAGAGCGCAGGGCACAGGAGGAACTCAGGTTCTCACATCAAACAGCATGAGCTGAATAAAGGATGTGGAAGTGAGATCCAGACGAACGCCAACATGGCCGAATGGAACAAAGCTGCTAATGCCACGCTGAAAGTGACGTGAAAGTGGAGCGATGTGGAGTTGGACGCAGGAGGGGGGGGTGGGGGTGCGTTGGATGTGGGGTTGGGCAACGTGGTCTTTGAGATTGGCATGTTGGGGGTGTGTGTGTTGGGTTGGGGGGGGGGGGTGGAATGTGACGTGACTCCGCAAAGGCTCCGGACTCCCTAGTCCAGTATTCTATCGCAGTTCGCTTCACCGGGAACGTATAGAAAATGACTTCCCAAATGTGAAAATCAGTCAATGAATAATAGATTCGATGGCACATTAAAGAATTTCTGACGATTCCCCGTACAGTATCTCCTGTCCCCTGTGATGGGATTTTGATGATTGCGTAATCAGTTCAAAGCAGAGCACCTCTCTTTCTCTCTCTCTCTTTTTCCCCTTCATGCTTTTCCTACAGGTTTGCGAGCAAGTGAAGGATATCAAAGTCAGATGTCGGCTGAATGAAAGACGCTGGATGGTGTGTGTGTGTGTGTGTGTGTGTGTGTGGTGGGGGGGGATGAGAGACAAAGTCACACTTGTAACACAGACCCACTTGTATACATAAAAGCGTGCCATGAATAAGATATAGAATACGTTAAAATTGAACATGTAGTCAATGTAATGTGTCTGTGTTTTGTTTTGTTCAAGCTATCCATCGTCTGCTTTCCCTGTTTCCTCTTCTTTCCTTCTGCTCTCTCCACCTTGGAAGAGGCACAAACGGAGACAAACCAAGTGGGGGCCTAAACAAGATGAAACTCCGGTAGTGCTGGCTGGCGCTTTGAAACAAGCGCACACACACCTGTACGCACGCACGCACGACCACACGCCAACGCACACCTTCAAATGCATACGCACACCCTCCTCCTGTACGGGCGCATGCACAACTGTAAACACACGCCGACGAGCAGACACCCCGCGCGCGCCCGCCCGCCCGCCTGCCGGTAAACCTTCGCCAGCGCGTTCTCACGCGCACGCCATTAAAACCCGGTCCAAGGCTGGGCCTTCCAGAGGATCATATCAAGGTGAACATGAGAAGGTGGAGGGGTTCTAACCTCGCTGTGGAATAATTGAGTGGGAGCAGCAGCCAAGCGTTCCCGGTGGACTGAAGGAGCCCTGCTGCATCACGGCCGCTGGAGCAACACGCCCGCCGCAGCGCTGACGATGACACCTCCTGACAGGGGGAAAGTAGCTCGCTGGAAAGTACATGGTGCAAAGGAAGAAGAGGGGAAAAAGGAGAGGGGGGAAAAAAGAGAGAAAATGGGGTGATGTAGGGAGGGGATGATATGACAGAGGGTGAGGGTGAGAGAGGATGATACGACAGGAGGTGAGGGTGAGAGAGGATGATACGACAGGAGGTGAGGGTGAGAGAGGATGATACGACAGGGGGTGAGGGTGAGAGAGGATGATACGACAGGGGGTGAGGGTGAGAGAGGATGATACGACAGGTGGTGAGGCTGAGAGAGGATGATGACAGGTGGTGAGATGTTGGGAGAGGATGATGCGACAGGGGGTGAGATGTTGTTGTGGGCCGGTTATGGAGGAAGCCAAACGTAGATTTGTCACTGTTTGTTGAAGCGGGCAGGCGGGTGGTTTGGTGGGGGCGGGGGGGAACTAAGGGTGGTATTGACTTCTTGTCACCAGGGCGTAATGTGCTGTCAATTGCTAAAACGCGAACTAGGTTGACAGAACAGGGTGGTAGCTGACAAACTAATGGTCTAGACCAAAGAGAGGGGAATCATCTTCCTTCAATAGAGGGCAGCTGTACGTGTGGCAAGACAGAACTACAGCACAACACACACTCGTAACGTTTCACCATTTGAAGTGTGGCTAGCTAGCTACAGCGTGCTACCGAACAACGGCGCGGTAAACCGCGTTGAACGCAAAACGGCATCGCTACGTGCTGTCGTTTCATGTTGCCAGCCTCGCGGCAGATCCCATCTGAAAGGACGCGTGTTGCCTCCCGTCCTGAGGTGGTACTGAACTTCCCCGGAAGGACAAAAAAGAAAGAAAGAAAGGTGTGGCGAGCGAGAGCTGGTGGAGCGCCTAGCATAGCCACGCTCATCAGCTCCCGTGATATGGACGCCTGCCTTTTCTTTTATTCAACATCCTCTACCTTTCTTCGCCATCCTCCTCCACCCCCCAAAAAAGATTTCATTTCTCACTCAACTATACCCACACATACACCCCCCCCCCCCTACCCCCTCCCCGGGCAGCCAGAGTACTGTAGACTCCGGCGACGCACGACTGAAGGGGGGGAAAGACTTCACACAGACTCGGTGAGAAATTCTTATCTCGGTGATGAACCAATTTAGAGCCTGGTCGCAATGATAAGATTTCCTGCTATTAAGGTTTGACAAATATGTGTCTGAAATGACTGCGCTCTCAATTACAGCACTGATGCAATCTCCGGTGTGAAAACCGGTTCCATGGATGTCATGGAGAGGTGAACATGAGGGTCTACCATTAAGGAGGCACTTTCTCGAAGGCCTATCTGGCTGATGTATGCCGGGACATTATATCGAAACGTACAGTAGAACTATCTATTCTATTCCTGTGTAATGGGGGATGTGAGGAGAAGGGAAGAGAGGAAGGGGAGGAGGGGGAGAGGGGAGGGAGGAGGAGAGGGGGCATGACGGATGGAATGACAGATAGGAGAGAAGGAGGGATGGAGACAGACAGGTGACAAGAGGGATATTGACGCTTGGGGCGGTGTAAGACTTTGAACGAGTTGAAGCAAAAGGTGAATCCATAGAAAGATCAAAATGAAGACGGGATGAATAAAAAAGACGACGCGTGAAAAGAACAGATTATCTAGGTTATCGAAGTCTGTTGTACAGTTTCCTTTTAATTTGCTGTTTTCTCCAACATGTCCCCCAGCACCCTCCAACATGAAACAGCGTTCTGTTCTCTCCGTTCAGTTCCATCTCCTCTGCTCCCCATCCATGTCAATTCCTCTCTAACGAACTCTGAAGAAAGCCGTACGCAGAAGTTCAAATTATATCTGAAGACAGATTCGGAAGCACGATCGCAAAAGGGGGCTGGGAAAAAAAAGCACTTTATGACTATAAGTGTCTCACTGTCAAGTAGTTATTTTCTCATTTCCTACGAGTCTCTTACAGCCTGACTCACCAGATGGTTTGGTACACATTAGAATCTGGGAAATTGTCCTTGGAAAAAGGGCAGGCCCATTTAAAAAAACGACCAAAAAAACAAACACTTGGCAGGTGATTGGATGCGCCATCTGTCAATCACCATCTAATTTCAACCACGCCCATAGCTGCCGGTAGTTCCTCGAAGGATGCTGATTGGCCCGAACCAAATAAATGACTTGAGTCATTGGCAAGATGGATTCTTGCGTGGAAAGGAATCCAGGAGTCCTCCTGTATCCAGCTGTCTGGGAAGGTGAAGTATCTCCCCCACTGTACAGTGGTTCATTTCTCCACTTAATTACACTATGGAGCGCTGCTTTCCATTGCAATCTGAAGAACTAGGAGGATTCATCTCGAGATAAGCGAAGAGGCCCAGTTCAGACTTTTTCAGACGTTTCCTCACATCTTCACTACGAATATTTTTGGAGGGTTTTTTGACTGTCGCGTAACTTATGATTCAATTATCAAAGCAATATCAGAACAATGGCGTATCCCATAACAATTATAATTGTGATTAGATGAGCAGACAGCGATGGACCTGGCATGACTTGGCAATAGGGAGAGGGAGAAAAAAAAGGAAGGAAAATCCGGAAGATGAACACTATAAAAATGTAATTTCTCAACTCATCGCACACACTCCTCTTTATGGCAAGTGTCCTGCTCCATATCTTGGCGCAAAGTAAATGAGTCCTTTCTTCCTGGCGTGCTTTTCAACTCCTCATCCAAATGTCCAATGGTGATCAGAGGCCTGGACAGGTGGGGGAGGAGAGAGCGACAGGAGGACGAGGGGGAGAGTCTTTCCGCCTGGCCGCGAGCTCCGGTCCCTCCGTCATTCCCTCTACCTTTCAAACTCCCCGCATGCTCATTAAAGCAGAACTCTGGCGCGGGCGCCGAGGGGGAAGGGGGGGGGGGGGGGGGAGGGGGCGAGATGGAGAGGGAGAGAGATAGAGGGGGGGAGGGAGAGATGGAAAGGGAGAGAGATAGAAGGGGGGGAGGGGGGTTCTGGCTCTCGCGGCTAAACTACGCTACGTGGACCAGGTCTCCGGAGTGGCTGAGAAGATAACGCAGCACCGAGCGAGGCCGCTCTAATCAGTGCCCGGCGGGGCAGAGTCGGGGTTGAGCGATGGCTGTCAGCGGTCTTTTCCCCCCGCCACGCCACCCGCTTGGAGCTAAGCATGCTGGGTAATGTCCACGGGAAGAGATGGGATGGTGAGAGGTAGATGGCTGAGATCATAAGTAAGGAGGAGAGGTGGATGAGGGGAGGACAGAGGGAGGAGAAGATGTGGAGGGAAGGAAGGCTGGACTAGTGAGGCCTATTCATCACTGCTGGCATTCTAATTTGACACCTAGCATGAGATCGAAAGACTCATCGATCAGCTAAGCTAACTCCTGATGAATTGGTTGGGTTTGTGCGGAGAGGAAAAGCGAAGACAGCCCTTTTAATAAGGCACTACTTGCCGACGACCACACGCTCGCCGCTCAGCCAACCGCACGCTCACTTTCACAGAACCCCTTGCGCTCTATCTCGCCCCTTGCCCAGACCCCCGCCCCCGCCCCCGCCCCCCCAGTGGTTGAGTCAGCTAGCCGTGAACATCAGGCCTGCTCAACCTCTAATTCCCCCCCACCCTCCCCCTTCAACTACCTTCCGGTGGTTTCTACCAAACCCATCTGTTCAAACCTCAGGTACTGTGAGCACTGTGACTACCCAACACACACACACACACACACACACTCCTCATGCTCATGTGCACAGAGCACAGGGAGGACTGGCTGGCCGATTCACCTGTTTTTTGGGGGGATGGCTGGCCGGCTGGCCGGCCGGCTGGACACTGTCCTTCTCTCTCTCTTCCTCTCTATCTCTCTCTGTAGCTGTTTCTCTGTTAGAAGCCTGCACTTTGCTTGACATGAATATGTATCCTGGTCAGATACTATATATGAGCTTGGCTGCATAACAGGGTTATGCAAATTCAACAACAAATGAAAATACCAGTGGCAACATGCATATTAATGCGGCCGCTGTGTGTGTTTTTGTTCAGGACAAATACAACGTTCCGGAATGTTATGATGTTGAGGCCATATCGAATCCATTCAAACAAGTTACAAAACACCGTCTCGTTTTCCCGACATTTTTCGGTGACGGTAGCCGCGTTAAAAACTCTGGTCTGCGAAGTGTCTTTCACGAGTTACGAGCTCGTGAAAAGGCTGCGAATAAAAAGGGGGTATTCAAACTACCGCAACAAAATAACACCCACTAACGAAAGGCTTGAGCGCTCGGTAAACACTGAAGGGAAAAAGGCTTGGCCTGTCTCCACATAGTGTGGGTGAAGCTGCACTGTACGCTGGGACAGAAGGGCCATTCAGGATGAGTCATCGGAAAGGTCCAGGGATACCTCTGTATCGCCGCAGCATAAAGGGACAAGGTTGTTAACATTGTTACCGCGCCGTTTTCCCGGGGAGGAGGGGTGGAGTTCCGCACAAAGTAGTTCCACTCAAGGAGCGGGTTTTCCTTCACCGTGGTGGCGGAGGAGGAGACGAGGACAAGGGCATGTTGATGGAAACGGCTGCAGGCAGCCAGGCAGACTGGCAGGCAGGCAGGCAGGCAGGCAGACAGGCAGCGCTGTGTGCCTGGATGCGTCAGGAGATGGAACAGCAGCTTTATGGTTTGGGAAACCAAACATCCCTAAACCCAACTGGACCTGTCTCCAAAATGGACACTCTGATCTTTCTGCATGTTGACCCTGATCACAAGTCTGGGTTCATTTGAACACTACTTAAGTCCTCCATTCAGTGGTGGGGATCCAATCAATGTATTTGAATGCAGATACGTTCAAATACA
Source organism: Plecoglossus altivelis (assembly GCA_036571765.1). Classification (NCBI taxonomy): domain Eukaryota; kingdom Metazoa; phylum Chordata; class Actinopteri; order Osmeriformes; family Plecoglossidae; genus Plecoglossus; species Plecoglossus altivelis. The sequence goes on from BROE01000002.1 coordinate 4,935,096, forward strand.
CAATTGTCTAACTTGTTTCACGATGAGGCTAATCCAATTCTTGATGTGGCTGCAGCAAAAAGGTTACTAAAGGTGTCCATGTTCTCCTCCTCTCTCTACAGTAGCAGCACTACTGTACTGAGGTATCCCAATTGAAACGGAAAATGCCCTGTTCTGTGTGAGTTTGCAAGTGGGTTGGCATTCATGTTAGCTGGTACCTAGCTAGTTCACTCATGACAGACAGCCAGTGTTTGATGAAGCGAGACCGCGCACCGTGGCACAGCGCAGCACACACAGCAGCTGTGAAGTGAATCAATTGGTCCTAGTTTATGGAATTTGAAGCTCGAGCTAAATGTGATGATATGAATCACCTGCCTTGTGTTTAACCGCGTTGAACCACCGGTGTATTTTATCCAGCATTTTACATTGTAATGGTCTATCTGAACTGTCCCCGACATCTTTATCATCGTCTCCTCCGCCACGCCGTGCAGTCCGAGCCCAGCCTTCGCACTGTTACGGCGTCGCTGACGCATCACAGCACCTCCTACAGGCAGGATGTGGTACTAAAGTGCTGGCTAACTACTGGGATCCACCATGAGGGGGGATTTAGCAGGGGGCTCCAGCAACCTCAGGCTTCTACGCCAGGGGAGGTTCTCACCTTAAGAGCCTCCTTCTCCTTCTCCACTCTCTGGAACTCCAGACGCTCCTTCACCAGGGCCACCTCCTTGCCGGTGATCTCCTCTTTCATCTGGTCGATCTGGTGGTTCATGATCTTCAGCTTCCTCTTCATCTCTATGATCTCATCCTGGGAGGGAGAGGGAGAGAGAGAGAGAGAGAGAGAGAGAGAGAGAGAAAGAAAGAGAGAGAGACAGAGGGTGATGGAGAGAGGAGAGAGAGGAGAGAGGGAGGGATAGGGAAATAGAGAGAGAGCGAGAGAGGGAGAGAGACAGAGGGACAGAGACGGAAGGAGAGAGACGGAGGGAGAGAGTAGGGGGTCGTGACAGGGTGGGAATGAAAAGGAGGGAAGGGGGAGACAGGGGGTGAAATCGGGTTAGAGTAAGGAGGGAAGGTGTGTGAAGGAGAAGGAATTAGGGAAAGAGAGAGAGAGAGAGAGAGAGAGAGAGAGAGGTGGAGATCAAGAGAGATAAGAGAGACAACCGGGTGAGAGGGAGGAGGGGTGAACAAATGAGGTGGAAGAGGTGAGGGAAATGGAGGGAACGAGAGAGAAAAAGAGAGCCAATCAGACGAAAGGAGAGACAGAGAAAGATACAGCGTGAGAGAGAGTAGAAAAGAGAGACAGAGCGAGAGAGAGAGACACAGAGAAGGGCAAAGGAAGAGGGATAATAAAGGACTCATTAAAAAATTACACCCGTGGTCAGAAAAGTTCCACAGCCTCTGACAAGGTCGAAGTGCTTGTCAGGCGAGGACAGTCGACAGCGAACAGAGGGATGACTTTCCCTTTTCGCCCAAACCAGCAAGGAAAAAAAAAATGAAAGCATGATGAAATAAAAAGGCAAAATGAAAGTATCGGATTATTCTTTGATACGCGCTGAATCAAAATTGCCCTCTGATATGGCATTCCCTGACACGATTCTTCTCTTCTCAAAGCTTCTGAGGAGCTGGGCTGGTAAAATATTAGCAGTCGGTCTGAGTTTTTGCAGTCTGTTCTGAAGAGGGTTTTGAGGGTGGAAAGTTAGCGGGTGTGGATAGGTACGTAACCATATTGGAGCGGAGTTTGCATGGAGCACAGACGTCTCGCCCTAAATGAAGCTGTTGCTATGCTGGTGGAGGTGGAGCGTGAGGGAACTTTCCTTTGACTGAATCTCTTCGCTTCCTATGAGGGAAGTGAGGTGAACTAGGGAGGCGTTCTGAGGCAGTTTGAGCCTGAGTGGCTAGATTGAGGGATGACTAAATAGATGCCGTATACCATAGAACAGCCTAAAGTAAAAAGCTGATTCGTCAATTCACAGCAGCATCAATTAGCCTAACAGAGTAGCTTCTTATCGGTGTGTGTGGGGGGGTGGGTGCTAATGCGTGTGTGCGCACACCTGCCTGTGTGTGCACACACGAGCATGTCTGTTTGTGTGTGTCCAAGCAGGTGTGTGTGTGTGTGTGTGTCTTGCACTGCCAGCTGGTACCTGGGCCTCAATGAGATTCTTGCTGTAGAGGTTCCTGTCGGAGCGGACCGCCTCGTACAGGTTCTGCTGCTGTTTCAGCTTGGTCTCCGCCTCGGCGATCTTCTTCTTGTAGTCGAAGATCCGCATCTCGCGCACTTTAATATCCTCCATGTGCTGGAGCACCTGTGGAGGAGGGAGGGAGGGGGAGGGGGGTGAGACAGGGAGGAGAGAGGGGAGTCAGAGAGGGAGGGGGGAGAGAGGCAAGGGATGGAGCGAGTGTGTAGGGGGGGGAGACTTGTGTATGCAGGAGGGGGAGGAGGACGGTGGGTTATGGCTTGGGTATGGAGAAGGGTGAGGAGGGGACGTGGCATGAAGGAGAGAGGAGGGGTGAGTGGGGTGGAAGTGGGCGGGAACACAGCAGGGGGTGTCCCAGTCAGCGGCCTCATTAGACTCCAGGTGATTGCGTAACCCGGGGGGGACCGCTGCTAACAAGCAGTCCTAACACAAATCTCTCTCTCTCTTTCTCTCTCTCTCTCTCTCTCTCTCTCTCTCTCTCTTTCTCTCTCTCTCTCTATCTCTCTCTTTCTCTCTCTCTCTCTTTCTCTCTCTCTCTTTCTCTCTCTCTCTATCTTTCTCTCTCTTTCTCTCTCTGACTCTCTCTCTCTTTCTCTCTCTCTCTTTCTCTCTATCTATCTTTCTCTCTCTGCTTCTCTCTCTCCCTCTCTATCTCTCTCTCTTTCTTTCTCTCTATCTCTCTACTTCTCTCTTTCTCTCCCTCTCTCCCTCTCTATCTCTCTCTCTTTCTTTCTCTATCTCTCTACTTCTCTCTCTCCCCTGAATCTAAACACCCTGAGGGAAACGAGAAGAGGCAAGATGAACTTGATGTTTCTTTCCTTTCATCTCGTCGCCCTTTGTGAAGTGAAGGAGATCTGTGTTAAAGTGCTTCTGATGGCCAGATCGCTCCATTCCGATGGGAGTGATTGATTTGTCGATGGAACCGCCCCTGGTTTCCCACAGTCCTTGTCCTTCTCAGAGCAGGCGGCTCGACAGCCAGATAAGTCATGTCAAATTACATTCCAGACAGATCTGCTTCTGGAAATCAAATTAGATGTCTGGTTTTATATTGTGCACCTCCCTCCGCATAGATCTGCTAATCCAATCATAGAGCGCCATGGCTTAGTTCTTTGCTTTTCCACCTCAGTGGTAACATCCATAGAATATAATGTAAAGAAGTGTCTGTGTGTGTGTGTGGGGCTCTCTACTTCTCGCTTGCTCTCCCTCTCTTCGCCTCTCATCTCTCTCTCTTTCGTTCTCTATCTATCTCTACTTCTCTCTCTCCCCTGAATCTAAACACCCTGAGGGAAACGAGAAGAGGCAAGATGAACTTGATGTTTCTTTCCTTTCATCTCGTCGCCCTTTGTGAAGTGAAGGAGATCTGTGTTAAAGTGCTTCTGATGGCCAGATCGCTCCATTCCGATGGGAGTGATTGATTTGTCGATGGAACCGCCCCTGGTTTCCCACAGTCCTTGTCCTTCTCAGAGCAGGCGGCTCGACAGCCAGATAAGTCATGTCAAATTACATTCCAGACAGATCTGCTTCTGGAAATCAAATTAGATGTCTGGTTTTATATTGTGCACCTCCCTCCGCATAGATCTGCTAATCCAATCATAGAGCGCCATGGCTTAGTTCTTTGCTTTTCCACCTCAGTGGTAACATCCATAGAATATAATGCTTTAAAGAAGTGTCGTGTGTGTGGTGTGGTGGGGGGGGCGGGGGGCGGGGGGGGCGGCTGACAGACTGGGTGTGCGGGGCTGCATGGGTGTGTACATGCGCCCGGCTGAGCGTGAGCGTGCGCATTTAGGAATGAAGGTGCAGAAGAAAATGTTCTTATTAGTGTGCTGAGCGCCCCACGGTATTAATTCTCTAAGGATACTGCTTGAGTGCGTTCAGATCATAAATATCTTCCTGTAACGCATGGTGTCGTTGCCTTCTCTGAGTGCATTTAGAGAGGTAAGGCCCATTTTGGAAATAGCCAGGGCCGAGGACAGGCAGCGAGATGAAAAATCAATGTTTAATCTTTTCTGGGGCTCGGCCAGAAAGCGGAAACTGTCAGTTTCCAAATTGAGGGGTGGATATTATCCCGTATTATTTCCGTTCAAAGCCTACTGATCTTGTTTATTGAATGGCATCATCGTGTTAGCTGGGTACAGTTTAGACGAAGGACGTCTGGCTATGTCCACTATCGACGCTGCTCCGGGCGGCGATCCTTCACGGACGACCACCAAGGAACTCCAGAAAACGTAATTAGCAGTTGACTCGGGGAAAATACGGGCACACTTGAATTTGAAAAGAAATTATGAATCGCTCGGATCTACTTTTGAAAGACGCCCGGGTGAACTTCTTTAGATTCGTAACCTTGCTGAGAGCAAGCCATACAGTTCCCCATCGATTGAGCCAGCGCCGTTTCTGCGTTGGCGGCAGAATTCTAATCGCCAAAAAAATAGCGGTAAAAGTATTCATGAATTTGAAAGCGAGCCCTTGATTAAGGACCCTTGTCAGTGTTAAAGACACATTGGGAAAGCCATTACTGCAGTGCTGGTGTTGAACGTGGCACGCATCCCTTTTTCTGCAAGGTTGTTTGGGAAAAACAAGAACAAGAAGAAAATAAGAAGGGGAAAAATCGCAGAAATCCGATTGCTAAAATGACCCTGGTGAGTCTGTGAGCTTTTTAAGAAGGGGCTTTTAAAGGGCCTCATGGTGGGGAACCTCTGGTTCCTGCTGGCCTGCTGCAGAGGGCTGTACACTGTGTCCAGGCACAGTGTCACTCTCACACAGGACACAGCTGTGCCTGGGAATCACTTACAGCTATTCTGCAGTAGGAACCAAAAGAGGCTTGTTTCTGTACCTCTCTACTCTCCTCTACCCTGTCCTGCTCTAGGCTCTACTTAGCTCCGATTGGCTGTATGTTCCTCCCCTCCCCTCCCCTCTACTGTGCCCTGGTCTAGCCTGCTCCATCCTCCTCTCTCCTCCTCCTCACACCCCCGCTCCTCTCTTCAGCACTCCCCTACACAGTGTCTCTATCGTCTAGTCTATTCTCTGGTCAAATCAAGTTACAAGCACAAATCTAATTCCAGTCTTCTGATTGGTGGCGTTGCTGTGCTGTGACTCAGAGCCAGGTCATCCGTAAAGGCTCCACGCGGCCTTGGTAAACGTGACTGGAGGGAACCTGAGCAGGGGGGGGGGGAAGGTGAGAAGGTACCGAACGCTAAGGATGCGTCATGACACGCTGTACTGATCCACGGCTGTAGTCTCCGCGTTCTCTCCTTCCCCGTTACCACGGCTATTAGAAGCACGCTGCGAATCAATGAGATCGTGACGTGCCACGGCCAGCAGACTGCGGGCGCTGGGTACCAGGTAACCAGGTAACCGGACACAAAGGGACCCAACGTACGACGCTTGGTAGTGGGGGGGAAGAAGAGGGAACGTGTCAACGCCACCGGAGTCACCTGGTGACGACATCTAAAATCTGCTCATCGAAACCCAGGCGGTCTGGCGAGGGGCTTCTCTCGCCTCGCCCCGCCTCTCCTCTCCTCGCCTCACACGCTACAACGCCTGACACTGCGCTCGGCGACGACCACTATTGACGAGAGAAATGACTCGAGCTACCGGATTATCTAGGGCTTCTAAACGTTTCTCCTGTCGTTGTAGTCCCACCCTCAACCTCCAGCCATACAAAACACCGCAGACGTTTTTTTCCTATTCCGGCCCTTGCTGTGTGGATGTGAGCCGCGTGTGTCCCACCGCCCTGGTTTTGGACGGGGGGGGGGGGCTGCCGTGCACCTGCCTTGTGCGTGAGCTCGCTGGCCTCGTTGATGTAGCGGTCACGCTCCTTCTCCAGCTGGTAGATGATCTTGCGCTGCTTCTGGGCCTCGTCGCGGTAGTTCATGATCTCCTGGTCCAGGTTCTTCTTGGACTGCTCGTGGAGCTTGACGATGTTCTGCTGCTTCTCGGTGGCGCTGGCCGCCTTGATCATGTTCTGGTGGAGGAACACGCAAGCGTACACACACATGAGTAGAGAGGGACACACACACACACACCTACACACACGGGCGGAGGGAGTCACACACACACGTTTGCACAAAGGATTAGCTGGATGAATTAGCTAAGCGGATGAGGGCATGTTTGGTCTAGGAGTGTGCATTTGGCAAAGATGTTCCGCATATTGCTTGCATTCAGGCGATTATCTGACTCCATACAATTGGAACAAATCAAGCAAGACCTGCAAATAACCAAATGAGCAAAAGCACTGTGGAGGATGCTATGAAAGGCTCTCCAGCAGAAAATAGCCCAGTGCCATTGGAGAGAAAATTAAAAAAGCACGCCGCTTTAGACGCACGAAAAACATCCCTTCCTCCATGTAAGATCTCCTTCTCAGACCTCTCCCTTACCGCCCCCCCACCCCCCCCCCCCACCCACACAAACACACAAACAAAAACACAAACACACAAACACAAACACACACCACACACACACACCCCCCTCCCACTCCCTGCACTCCGCCCCCCCACCTCTTAGCATGCCAGCATGTAGTGCCGCACAGCCAGATCAGATGAAATATGAATGGGCTTCTCATCTCTTTATACACAACAACAATGCAATATTTAGCACATCATCATCAGTGTCGGAGACACTCGCCGTTCCTCTCTGCCATCGAGAGCCTTGAAGAGCAATTAAGACGCACTTTTTTTTTTTCTTCCTTTCTTTCTTGCTGGCGAAGGAAAGAGCGGAGTGTGGGAGGCGGGGCTTGACAACACTTTAAGTACAATATCTGTCACTTCAAAGAGCGGTGACAGCATGATGTAGGGGCCGGGACACGAGCGTTTCTCTCGATACTTTTTACTCCAAGAACTTGGGATGGCGCCACGGCTTGACGTGCGGGATGCCCTGCGCTCGGCGTTAACGGGAACAGAGAGCAACCGTGTGTGTGGGGCGGGGGCAGGGGGGGGGGGGGGGCATGAAGGCCAACGTGTAAGTTGTGCCCGTGTTTGCCATGGCAGGCAGGCGCTACGTGGAGCAGGCGGGGGAAGCCGGAGACCTTTGAGAAAGGGGAGAGTGGAGAGGGGGAGCGGTGTGGCGCCTGTGACTGACACGGCTGGGGAGGGAGAGGGGGGGGGGGGGGGGCATGAGGCAACGTGTAAGTTGTGCCCGTGTTTGCCATGGCAGGCAGGCGCTACGTGGAGCAGGCGGGGGAAGCCGGAGACCTTTGAGAAAGGGGAGAGTGGAGAGGGGGAGCGGTGTGGCGCCTGTGACTGACACGGCTGGGGAGGGAGAGGGGGGGGGTGACTGTGACAGCCTCTTACGATGACACACACCTCCACACACACACACACATGCCAGTCAAACACGTGTTTGCATTGGACAGCTTACCTTGTTGAGGATGTCTCTCTCTCGGACCAGCTCGTCGATGGCCTTCTTGTCCACTTCCACCTGCTTTTTGGATGCCTCCATCTCTGCACAAGATGGCAGGTGGGGGGGGGGAGACAGACAAACACATATCCTGTTTAGGGCTCCTGATGGGATGTTTTGCTAACTGCCAATTTCCCCCCCTTCCTCTCTCTGAGAAATGGGAGGGTCTAATACCCTGTTCTGAAGCACTTCTCAGGCTCGGGCGCATCAAGCCCCGATGAAATAATTACATGAAAGAGGAAGCCTATTATTTTCACGTCGGGAAATGGGTGCGGGGAGGACGGAGAGGGAGGCAGACAGATGGAGGATGAGGGCTGGGGATGAGATGAAGAAGATGAAGACGACAAGGGCGGGAGAAAGAAAGAGAGAGAGAGAGAGAGAGAGAGAGAGAGAGGGAGAGAGAGAAAGAGAGAAAGCGAGGGAGAGAGGGGGAGAGAACGAGAGGGGGGGGGAGAAATAGACAGAGAGGGCGAGAGAGAGGGAGAGAGAGAGAGGAAGAGAGAGCGAGATAGAGACAGAGAGGGAAAAAGAGAGAGAGAGGGGGATTGATGGATGGGAAATGGACAGGTGAGAAGGAGAGAGGGAGGGGGTGATGGATGCCTGAGGGGAGAAAAAGACCTCAGGATGGGGGGCAAACACAGAAAAACAGATGGACCAACTCCGAGTCACCGAGTGAGAGAGGGATGGAGAGAGAAAGAAACAGAGAGACATAAAAAGGCTGAAGGAGAGCACAGAACATCAGACGGCCCATTGTTAAGTGCGCGCAGTGTCACAAGGCATGAGCGTCTGGATTGTCATATCAAATGGCCGTTCCGTGTTCTCCCCCGGGTCCTCCACGGTGGGAGCGGTCGCTGACCTCCCCGCATGCTCCCCTTCAAACCATCACTCACAGAGACGTTTATTAACGTGACACCGCCTTTTTACCTCATCCATCACGCCACGCCAAACTGCCCACCGGACGGCACTCAACCGTGGTGGAGCCCCGCAGTGCCAGCCGCTTAATTACAAAGTCTAGGCGCGCACGCGCGCGCGCTTAATCATGATCACAAGCAATCATCGCATCAACGATGAGTCACCGAGATGTGAGACTGCTGTTGAGCTTTGGTTTCGTTTAGTTTTCGTTATGAGGGACAGAGAGAGAGAGAGAGAGAGAGAGAGAGAGAGAGAGGGAGAGAGAGAGAGAGAGAGGGAGGGAGTGAGGGAGGGGGGAAATAATGAGAAAAAAATGATAAGAAGTCTATGTTTTTTGATGGGCCACACACAAACCCAGAGCCACCTGCCAGATCAATAGAAATGTCAACACCACACAGGGGGATTTGAATTTCTCTCCGAGTTACTGAGGAAGATGTCAAAGGGGAATCTGGGCTGTCGAGAGGAACGGGGCGGTCCTGACAGTGGAGGGCGGAACAGACGCAGAGCAGAGGAGACAGTTTAAGTGCCAATTGCGTGTGAGTACGTGTGTGTGTGGGGAGGGGGGAGATTTTCTGGCTACATGGGTGTGTGTGCGTGGGCATATGTCTGTGTGTGTGGGTGTGTGTTCCTATGTCTGTGTGTGGGTGTGAAAGAAGCTGTCAGGCTGTCAGTGTGTGAGCGTGACTGAGTGTGAGAGAGACTGTCTGGCTGTCTACCTGTGGTGTGTGTGACTGTGTGTGTGTGTGTGTGTGTGTGTGTGTGTGAGAGAGAGAGAGAGAGAGAGAGAGAGAGAGAGAGAGAGAGAGGGAGAAAGAGAGAGACAAAGAGAGAGAGGGAGAAAGAGAGGGAGAAAGCGAGAGAGAAAGAGTGAGAGATGAGAGCATGTATGGTGGGTGGCCCATTGGTACGTCAGGCCCTGCTTACCTCTCTCCAGGCCAACTATCTGGTTCTTCAGCGTGTCCCTCTGCTGCTCCACCTCCAACTTCTGCTCCTCCGCCTGTCGGAGCCTCCTCTGAGTGGCCTCCCTGCTCCGGGTCAGCTTGGCTATCTCCTGACGCATTTGGCCCACCTCCTCCTCCTTCACCTGGAGACGCCAGGAAGCAAGGGAGGAGGAGGGAGAGAAGGAAGAGGAAGGGGAGAGATAAGGGAGAGGGAGAGAAGGAGGGGGGAGAGATAAGGCAGAGGGAGAGAAGAAGGAGAGGAGGGAGATAGGGGGGAGGGCAAGAAGGAGGAGGAAGGAGAGAAGGAGGGAGATAAGGGGGAGGGAGAGAAGGAGAGAGAGACAAAGTGAGGAAGAAGAGGAAGAGCAAAAGAGGGAGCAAGAAAAGAGAGAGAACGAGAGAAAGAGAAGGAAAGCCAGGAAGAGAAGCGTGAGGATAACAGGTATTTATAGTGTTGCAGTGTTGCAGGCATTAGGGCTCCAGTCCAATTTTCTCAGTCTGTGTGATAGTGGTTGAGGGGAGACGTCTCCATCCCCTGGAGGGGGTCACCAGACTAAGACAAGTGTGTTCCAGTGCTCTGGGCTCTGCTCATCTCTCTCTGCTCATCTCTCTCTGCTCATCTCTCTCTGCTCGCTCCCTCCTGCTCTCCCCTCTGGCTGTGTCGCGGGAAATCACAGACAGCACTTGACGGGAAATGACGGCAATCCCACTTTCCTTGAAGGATGTTGTCTGTCTGGAAATCAGGATGGCTTTGGCGCGTCTTCAGGTTTCAGACGCTTGCCTGGCCTGTCGAGCGCGGTGAGGACGCCGTTTCCGGCGCGCCTCAACGAGCACTCGACGCGTCTTGCGAACGCCATGGAGGACATGGGGTTGCGATGCTAGCGTATGCCTAACAGTGTGGTGTGTTGTTCCATTTTTTTCCCGTCTTCTACAAATGACTAGAGAACTTGTCTCACGTCTGGCTCTGAACCCCCCCCCCCCCCCCCCCCCCCTCCCCCTCCCCAGTAATGAGTGTTTTGGGATGAACAGTGTCTAAACAGTGCCCCCTAGTGTTGACGCGAGATGCTTTTCCCTCCCAGAATGCCGTCCCCAAAGATTCTCACATCAACATCCGCCATTTAAGAAGGCTACGAACGGATTCGATTGGTTTCGAAACCAGAGCGTTACAGTGCTTCGTGCTCTTCGTCAACCTGAATGCAAGGTCACCCCGGCCACGCTCTTGTTCTCTAAGCAGCACAGTGAGATAAAGTGTCCTTTATTCAGTACAGGCTGAAGGGACAGGAACGAAAACAGTTGCAAGGCTCCGTATTCAAGGTGTTTGTGAACAGCCCACGAATGAACAAAATTGAGGGTGCAGGCTGAAGAGAGACAGAGGATAGGAGAGACGTGGTTAAAGACTCGTCTGCGGGGGGGAGAGCCGGGAACATCCAATGGAGCGGCAGAAGCAGACCAGGGAGAAGCGCTACTCCCAAAAGGGAACGAGAAGGCATTCCTACTCCTTCACCTCTCCTGAAGAAGGTCAGCTCTCTTTCCATTCGCTCCCGTCCTGATATCCAGATGAGCTAGCGCACCTGGGCCTAACAGCGGCCGAGTCGAGCGGCCGTCAACACGTGCTGCTTTGCCAGCAGGGGTGTGCGGAGAAGCAGCCCAGAAAAAGTCAAGCCATGCCCTTTTTCCCTGGACTCCTGTTATGTAAGGGCCCTGACAGCGATGTTGTTTCGATCCACGCGAGGCAACACTTTGAGAGAGGCTCTCGGTGGATGTCTTTCATCTGGGCCGGGCTGGCATCTGCACATACAGACACGGACGCGCGCGCGCGCACACACACGCACACACACACACACACACACACACACACACACACACACACAACACACACACACACACACACACACACACACACACACACACACACACACCCACACACACACACACACACACAGGATCCTCTCTCTCTCACATCCTCTCTCTCTCTCTCTATCTCACACGCTCTCGCGCATCTCTCCATCTCGGCCACGCTCTCGCTCACCCCACACCCACCGTACCCCATCCTCCTGGAGGTGGTGTTGGGGTGAGAGGAGGAGGGCCTAGGCCCTGGATCTTACCTTCAGGTCGGACGCCCTCTGGTGATTGTCGAGGGTCAGCTGCTCCAGGCTGGCGGCGTGCTGCTCGTTCTCCTGCTGCAGCTTGCCGTTCCTCACCTGGAACTGCTCCAGCTCCTTGGTGGCACGCTCGTTCAGGATCTGACGGGGGGAGGGATTGGGGGTGGAGGGGTTGGGGTGGAGGGGGTGGAGGGGGTGGCGGGTGGGGGAGGGGAGGGGAGGGGGGACACAGCACGAGGGGAGGATGATGGACACCACGGACAACTTAAACGCTCCATCCCGCCCCGCTTCAGGGGGGCGAGCGGTCAGGTCTGGACAGTAACGTGGAGTGAACAGCTTGGCAAGATACGTGTCCCTCCCCCATACCCCCATCCCCACCTCTAAAAAAAAAAATAAAGAAAATCGATGTTATTTTTTATTTCTTTCGCGTTTCAGACAAGCCACAGGAAAGAGAAAAGATGAAGCCTCTTTTGACAAGCCTAAAAGCACAACCCTCGGCTGAAAGCCTTTAGTGCACAATGTCACTTAACGCTACATCTTTTGCTTGGTTAGAAATGTCAAAAAAGCTCAAACAGCAGGCAGGTTTTGTATTCAACTGGGGGCCAAACTGTGGCCGTGGCTGGGGTCCATTCATCCCTATCCAACTGGGCTGAGCCACCAGCGCCTGGCAGGGGGACGCCAGCTTGGCGTGGTCTCCTCAGCGTGCAGCCATGCCAACACACTGGAGGAAGTCAACGGGAGGCCAATGAATGCTGCTTGTGCAAGAGTGTGTGTGTCTACCGGCCTACCTGACTGCACACGTCTCTGTGTGTCAGAGAGGGCAACAACACCATAGTACCAACCACAGGTGGAGTCACAGAGTGTGTGTGTGTGTGTGTGTGTGTGTGTGTGTGTGTGTGTGTGTGTGTGTGTGTGTGTGTGTGACTGTGAGTGTGTGTGTGCGTATGTGTCTGAGTACGTGAGTGTGTGTCTGAGTGTGTGAGTGTGACATGTGCGCGTGTGTGTGTGCGTCTGAGTGTGTGAGTGTGTGTCTGAGTGTGTGTGTGTGCCTGAGTGTGTGTGTGCCTGAGTGTGTGTGTGTGTGTGTGTGCCTGAGTGTGTGTGTGCCTGAGTGTGTGTGTGCGCGTCCCCTCACCTTCTGCTCCCTGAGCTGCTGCTCCATCCTCTGCTGCTCCTCCTTGCTCCTCTGGCCCTGCTGGCTCAGCAGCTTGATGTCCCCCTGCTTGGCCTCCAGCTCCGACTGCATCAGCTTCAGCTCCTTCTCCAGCTTCTCCTTCCTGCGCGTCTCCCTGGACACCTCGTTCTGACGCACCTGGATCTCCTGCTGGAGCTGGGGAGGAGAGACGTCCACCGCGTCAGCCGCGGTCCCCAAACAAATCGGGAGGGTGGGGAGGGTTTGGATGTGGGGATGCTGGTGTTGAGCAACACGGTGAGGCGGTGAAGTCTGTGGGTGCGGAAATCCACCGCGTCTGTACCGTACCTACCGTGTCTGTGCCGTGACAACCGTGTCTGTGCCGTGACAACCGCTTAGGCGTGAGCCACGAGGCTGTCAAGATAACACCAGGGTGTGCAGTGTGGTGAAATCCTTAGGCGACTGGGTTGAGATGTGTGGAGCCTCAACTACCAAACACCTAAGAACCATCCACTAGCGCAATAGCCCTCGGACCAGCGTTCAGCAAAACTACCAGCGCTAAGTTCTGCACTTCTTCCAGGGGTGAAGCAGTTATTACTGAACATAATAGTCAGTTAAAAGTGAGTCTGTCTCACAAAATGCTACTTGACAGCAGGGACGGTGTTACGTAATGCATTCGCCTGTTTTGATTGACTCCTGACTTCCCCAAGATTAGACTTGGACCCCCAGAAAAAAAAAAACATTTTTTACTTGTCTCAGAAATAAATGTCAAGCATAATTGCTGCTGTGGAATTGCAGACAAAAAGCAAACAGTGGGCAGTGTTGGCATGAAAGGAACCACTGCGATGAATCATAACATTGATAACATTTCCTACAGGAAGCATCCATTCTTTCTTCAGCCAATAGATTTTCTGTAAGTCTTAAAAAAGGTACCTTTTAGGGGAGGGTCTTATGACTTTGTTTCTTTTGACTTCAAATGTGTTCTGCCATCTTCACAAATACCACTATTTCGAAATCCCTTGTTAATAAAGGACCCTCTCCGTTAGCAAGGCCTGGTTGCTGGAAATCCCTCTGCAATCATCACCAGAGATCTAACTGGATCTAACCCCTGTGGGGGAGGGGGGGGGGAGTCAGCATAGCGTTCCCCTTGTATCCACCTGAGATATGGTCTCCATGGTCTTCTCCTTCTGGGCCTCCATCTCCTGCTGGGTGGTGCTGGCCTTGGTGAGGTCCTCCCTCAGGGTCACCACCTCCGACAGCAGCTGGTCTCGCTCGCTGGTCAGCTCCTCTTTGATCTTCAGCAGGTCGCTCACGCTGGGGGAGGAGGCGGGAGGGGAGGAGGAGAGGAGGGGAGAGGAGGGGAGAGGAGAGGAGGGGGGTGAGGAGGGGAGAGGAGAGGAGGAGAGAGCGGGCGTTCAGGCCTTCTGTCTGAGACCGGCCACCCTCCTCACCGAACGTGCCGTCTCACCTGCCAACAGAGCGGTGGGCCAGATACGGACACGTTCGCTTTCTGAACCAATCGGCTTTCAGCAAGGAAGCAAACGCGTCTAACCCTAACCCTAACCTTAACCCTAACCTTAACCCTAACCCTGTCCCACAATGCTTTTCTTCTACAACTAACTAACTAACTAACTCCTATTTTACCTTAAGACTTTAAGACACTATCACATCCAGAGGTTATGGCTACTGAATCTGAATTTCTGGCGCTGTTCTCCAGTCCCATCTCAACAAGCTCCCTCTATCGCTGGAGATCCAGTATCAGAAGTCTACACTGGAAGCCTACCGCTCCCTCTCACCTGTGCTCCTGTCCCAGAGACAAGCCGGAGCCTTGTTCCACCAGCTTGGTCAAGTTTGCGATCTCCGCCTTCAGCGACTGGATCACCTCCTTGGTTCTCAGCTCTTTGTCGTGAGCCGTGTCCACCATTTGCCAGGCTTTCTCGATCTCCTAACAAGCAGACGAAGAAAAAGTTTGGTGGAAAGGTCAAAGCAGCCTGATGGAACTCTGTATGTTATACTGCAAACGACTTACAAAATGTAAGCAGTGATATTCTATATTCTCCATATAAAATGTTTTCTTCTCTCTGTCTCTCTCTCTCTCTCTCTCTCTCCCTCCCTCCCTCCCTCCCTCCCTCCCTCTCTCTCTCTCCATGCTGCTGCACTAAATTAGGAGTGCATAGTATATTGCATGTTCCATTATGCAAGACCGTGGGCTTGATGGACACAAACCTGCTACTCTCTAATGAAAACCTCCATCCTCCTGACTCTAAATGAGGCTCATCATTTGGCAGTGCTTTCGCACATGTCTCCGGCCTCATGTTTTATCAATGGGTTCAACTACCTTCTTGAGAGACGTGATCGTCGTCTGATCTTCCTGGGACAGTTTGAGCGCGGTAGCCACTTTGGCGGAGTTGGACACGATCTCCGCGTGCAGCTCCCTGCATTTGAGCATGAGCCTCTTCTCGCTCTCGTGAGACTTCCTCAAGGCATTGGTGAGCTTCTCGTACTCCACTCGGAACTTGTCCAGGCTCTTGTCCCCCACGAGCTCGTCGAGGACTTCCTGGAATTCTTTCTCCAGGGACTCAAAGCTGTTTTCCTCCCCCTCTTGCTTTTGAGGTTTTTCCTGGGAACAGGCACGCGCACACACGCACGCACGCACGCACACACACACACACACACACACGCACACACACAAACACACACACGGACGCACGCGCACGCACGCACACATACACACACACACACACACACACACACGCACACACAGTGTTAGAGTAGGTTAACTACACATGTCAAGATGTAAACATGTCGTATGGCTTCCTGCAAAGAGTACTCTTGCATCTTTGTGAGACATATATTGCTAATTTAAATGATTCTATTTCTTGGTGTGAAAAAACACACATTCACGTAACACCGACTGGTATTTTCTATATGCATATTCTGGAGTTTATTACAGTATAGTAATCCTGGTTCCATTTCTATAGAATAGAGATGCAGTTGGCTCAAGTTAGCTTGCTGGCTAACACCTAGTTATTGCTGGCTAAACTTTTCTAAAACCTACCTCCATATTGTCCTCCTTTCTTTGCAAGTATTTTTATAATGTCAAAAACTCATAATTTTAACGAAATAACTTTGTTTTTAACCAGCTAACATATCATAACATAGCAAGCAACCTCTTCCACGGATTTGCCATTCCGTGATGTTATTCGTGCTCCCCAAGGCAACGCGTCCACGTATCCAAGCAACGAGCTGCGGGAGGCGGAAGAGATGGTTTCGTACATTTGGTTGGAATCACTTCACATCCCTGTACTTTTATGAAAAGCGCGACAGTGTTGAGTGATAAAATCCTAAATTATTTAGTGCTTTCTAATTGTGTGCATTTGTAAAGTCACTATAATGAGCTTGT
The DNA here is from genome assembly GCA_036571765.1 of Plecoglossus altivelis. NCBI lineage: Eukaryota > Metazoa > Chordata > Actinopteri > Osmeriformes > Plecoglossidae > Plecoglossus > Plecoglossus altivelis. The sequence goes on from BROE01000002.1 coordinate 4,951,148, forward strand.
GGTGTGTGATGTCAGCTCACGTGTATTTTGTTGTTGTTTTTTACACTAGGTGGCGGCTTTGCACAGTTCATGACTTGATGAAGCACCTCACATGAAAGTGATGCAGTAGTGTGTGTTTAGATTGGGAATTGTAAAGCGACTCTCCATTATTCATTTACATTAACTGATTCATGTCAAATTCAGCCTTCTTTCCTCTCAAGCATATGTCATCATTAGCCCTATGCTTTCATCCTTGATAATTCACTTGCATAAACATGTTCACGATAATGAAAACACGAACCCCTTTCTATCTTCTAGACCCAAGGCCTCAACTCAGCACGTGTGCAAATGAAGAACGAATGATCAAATAGAGGGTGACTGTCAAACCGACTAATATACCTACAGTTCATTGTAACGTTCGGCAGTAATCTACTACTGCATTCGCCAAACCGGTCTCCTCATAATCCCCACAGGCCTACTTTACTGTCAGGGCAGCCTATGACTCCACGCTGTGAGGCGGGGTCATTATCTGATAAGCATGCACGCATGGATATGTAGTCTGAACGATATGCACAACCAGATGAATGTCATACTCTAGCCTACGACTGAATAACATTTGTGGCTTCGGTTATTGTCGATTTAGTTGGTCGTCTCAAGCGAGTCGCCTCACTAAACGAACATCCGTTTTGTATGGAAGAGCGCACGCTCAATTCTGAACACCTGCGCGCACGGTGTATAATAGGCCATCCATTCTGCTTAAATCGTGTTGTGGATGACGTGTCCGCAAAATTATCTCGATGTCTCTTTATCGTCGGCGAAGGTGAAATATGTGTTGCGTGCTCCAGAAAGTAGGTGGTTTCCTAGGCGAAATATAAAATAAGCGGAGGACTTCATCCGGCGAGGCTTAAAGAGCACATCTGGACACCGAAAAGTCAGAACGCCCGACATGGGTAATAGCGTTTCAGGGATCTCAACACTGCAAAGAGGACAGCAAAACAGATTTCAAAGGCTGCCAAACTCACAGAAAGGTCAGTAAATAGTCATTAATTTCAAATGACAGATTTTCTACTCCCAAACAATAGTGCAACACCATACAGTTTATATGGGGGCTAACTTTTTTGGGAGCTTATCCAACGTAACCACCCCTGAATATGTATGGAGAGATGTGTTCCATAAAGTAGATAAACTAATATAAATGCATTTATAAATATAAATCCCATAAGATTATCAGAAACGAATGGATTTGAATGCATTCTAATTCCCTATCTGCAATCTGTCATTGTCATCCATATGTGGAAGCGGTGCGTGGTGCTGAATGATAAAGGCTACGCTTCGCCTGTACGATCCTGCACTGTCTAATATTCTACACTTTATTTGCATTGCATGACGTTCGGTTGACTATATTTCATTCTCCGGGACAAAAAAGAAAAGTAATTTCACTCTCTTCTCAGTCCAGAGGATACTTCTGGTCGTGGCCTATGTACTGTACTTAGGCCTAGAGTTTGATGGTCAGCACAGCCATTTGTGTAACTGTAATTACACCGAATGAGAACATGAAAAATGTCAGCAAAGGAGTTTCTCCATCAGTTGCATAGTCGCCTTTTGCATATTCAAGTTGAGCTGATGAGGATCATTAGAGGAGCATCTATGATCATTCCCACATAGTCATTAGAACAAGATCATTATATTCCAATGGGTGGGCGATAGAGCGTGGTTTAATCGTTTCGCTGTGTAAAGAGGGACTACAATGAGTAAAGTGCACACTCGAAAACGCATTCACACCCAATTAGAATATCTCCACATTACCCAAAGATACGAGAGGGATGGAGAGATGGGTAGAACGGCCAGGGCTCTGTCAGAAGCGCTGGCTCCATGAGTCACGACGGACGCCTCTGTCTGGCTCCAGAGGAGACCTTTCAAAATAGAACTGCCGTTTTGAAAGAGCCTGATCGAACCCCCCCACCCCACCCCCACCCCC
>BROE01000002.1:4953536-5024350 GCA_036571765.1 Plecoglossus altivelis
CAGATTGCACACTGAACTGTTTCATCGTCCGGCCGGTTCTTTCCCCCGCGGGTGGGCTTCCTGCGCCACGACCGGCCTGCCTTCTTGTTCTGGCTCCGCGGGCGAACCTTTTTCCAACTAGCACTGCCGTTTTGAAAACAAGAGCTGAATGACACCCCCACCACCCACCCCACACCACCCACCACACCTACCCACAACACCACACCACACCCACCCGTCACCCACCAGACCGTCCAAAAGAAAATGTCACCATTGCCCTTTACTTTCTCATGGGTGGTGAAATGTGCACTTTGCACTGGGCCGCTGGACTCAAAGTTAAACTTGCGAGTCAGAGGATGAGAGGAAAGGAAGGAAGGAAGGAAGGAAGGAAGGAAGGAAGGAAGGAAGGAAGGAAGGAAGGAGAGGAAAGGGTTGGGAAGGAGCAGAGAAAGGCGTGGAGAGGAGCGGAGAGGAGAGAGGACAGGAAAGATGTGGGGAGGAGCAGAGCAGGGAGGGGAGAGAAGAGGAAAGGCATGGGGAGGAGCGGAGAGGAGAGAAGAGAGAGGACAGGAAAGACGTGGGGAGGAGTGAAGCAGGGAGGGGAGAGAAGAGGGAAGGTGTGGGGAGGAGTGGAGCAGAGAGGACAGGAGCGAAGAAAGTAAAGGTGTGGGGAGGAGCAGAGTGAGGAGAGGAAAGACGTTGGGAGGAGTGGAGAGGAAAGGAGAAAGGAGAGGAGAGGAAAGGTGTGGGGAGGAGTGGAGCGGGGAGGAGAGAGGAGAGGAGAGGAAAGGGGAGGAGAGAGGAGAGGAGAGAAGTGGAAACAAGAGGAGAGCTCAAGAGACGGACCCGTTATCCAACTACATCTCCTTGGAAACCACACATAACATGTGCCCTGGTTCCCATGGTGACGGTTCCTGAGAGTTCTCAGCAGTAGGAGGCTGTAATAGATAGATCAGGAGGTGGATAAAGAGAGACAGAGAAGCATTAGGCTGTCGTGTTATATTTAAAAGATGGGGTTACATTCACAGATGATGGAGGTTCATCCAACCTTTCTGGATTGGGGTTTAGGCAAATGGGAGTTTTTGAGCGGTTCCTGGTCAAGGTTGCATGTTGGCGGGCACCATGTCCTCTGGACATGGACACAGGGTTGGTTTCTCTTTGACTTCTCTCTCTTGCGCGCGTGTGCTCTCTCTCCCACAAAAGACACAAGTCCTCTCCCAATGAACAAGAAATGAGGCTGACTGCACACTTAGACAGCAGTAGAGAGACACAAAGAGAGGAGAGAGAGAGAGAGACAGAGAGAGAGAGAGAGAGAGAGAGAGAGAGAGAGAGAGAGAGAGGGAGAGGGGGGAGAAAGAGACATCCATTCTGATGCATAAGACCTCAGTTCCATCAGCACACTTCTTCCCCATGGGGAAACAACAACAGTTTAGTTCTAGCCCATTTCTCTCCTGTTTTCTGAGACACACACACAAAAAGCCCCGTCTGGTCTGCGAACGATGATGAATGTCTAATAGCTTGTAACTCCAAGCCAACGGATTCATGCTTAGCTGGTCTAATTTGGACAGAGGGGTTGGGAAGGAGAAATGGGCGCAGGGTTCGGATTGGTCTCTTTTTTAGTCATGTTGAGTGAGTGAGTGAGTGAGTGAGAGAGAGAGGGGGGAGGGAAGGCGAGAGAGATAGAGAGGGAGAGAGAGTGGGAGCGTGAGAGAGGACAGAGCGACTGTTGAAAACTTCTGGTATTTCATCACAGGAAATTGTCAGGGGTCTCTGATCATATCCTAGATGGTGTACTTGCGTGGTGCACTACAAGGTCATGTTTTCTTACCACCACACATACAATGTTTAAGGTAATATCGCTCAGCAGAACAACAGCTAGTCTCTTCACATCAGAGAGGTACTTGGTAAGGGTTCATATTGGTAATCACAGTAAATACTTCTGTACTTTTATAGTGCTCATTAGGATGTTTGAACAGTGATGAAAGTGCTTTATATTACATATTAAATTATATGGACTATGATAACGCCAAGCTCAGTAAAAAGAAATTAGAGGTCATACGAGTCTGGAAAACCATCTCTAGTAAAACTCTGACATACAGAGTACGTACTTATATCTTTAATCACGATACATTGATAAAAGGATAACTACCTCCTCCTACAAAAATATTACAAACAAGATAAGTTCACATGGTCTATATCAGAGCCTTAGCATTAAGGCAAATAAAGCAACACACACACAATACCAAACATATCGATTAAATCTCGATTATGTGGCAGGCCTCCAATTAACTATGATATACTATGGAGTTTGTGTGTGTGTGTGTGTGTGTGTGTGTGTGTGTGTGTGTGTGTGTGTGTGTGTACGGCGGGAGACGATCAGGGCAAATCATGGCCTTTCCATGAAACATCTTTTAATGCCACGAGTTGGCCTTCCTTCCGCAATTTAGTGAGCCAGACACACATGAATATGCTGAGTGAGACTCTAAACACCGATCCACCTATCTAAACATCGATCCAAACACCGATCCACCTATCTAAACATCGATCCACCTATCTAAACATCGATCCAAACACCGATCCGCCGATCTAAACATCGATCCAAACACCGATCCACCTATCTAAACACAAACCTCAGATGACTGAAGGCAAATCTGGACTTTAAGCGACGGACGCGCTGCGAACAAGGACATTTGTCATTCCTTTAGAGAGGACGTTCCAGCGAGCACTTCTTAATCCCTTGTTCTTACGGTGTCATTTTGAATGAGCACCGCGCCGCCGCGTTTGTAAACCGAAACTGTTTAACGGAGATAAAAGAGCGCGGACCATGTTTTATGGTTGCTGCGCTCACGACGCTTGAATGTATCGTGTAGAAAATATTCCAATTCAGCCATTTGTTGTAATGGATAAATTAGCTGCATGTGTGATGAATTGAAATGGAGGAGGAAGGCATACTTGTGGAGAGCGAAGGAGAGAGGAGGCATTGAGAGTGTAAACAGATTTGGGCTCGTCCCAATGTGACCTGCAGTAGTCCCTCTCACACAACACATGTTGTTTGTCCCTTTGAGACAGCACAGAGGATTCCATTAAGGCTGGGGCCATTCTCAGCGCCTCATCGTGGAATCGCATCCCCTCTCTCCATGAACTGACTAGAAATGAACAGACCTACAAACGGCATCATGGTGTTGTTTACATGTACACGCTGTGTGCGAGAGAGAAACATGGAGGTTGAGAGAGTCAGCGAGAAGGATTGTTTACTGTTGGCACTGTAGGTGAGGGGGACGGTTTTAAGATGTTTAAGATCATCTCATTGGTCTTTGATTCAATTGGAGAGCCATGGGACTTGATGCGATGTCTTCGACCTGAGTAGATCTTGAGTAGCCAATGAAATCAACGATTGGATGGATGCTCAGTGTCACTGGCCATAAATAGTTGCTTATCTCTGCCTCCCTGCCTAACCCTAACCCTGTCTGTCTGCATGTCTGTCTGTCTGTCTGTCTGTCTGTGTCTTTCGTTCTGCATGTCTGTCACTTGTGTCTGCCATTGGGTCCCATCAATCAAAGATTTTATTACCTGTCAGAAGGGGAACCTCCCTCTAGATTGATGAACACCCTCACATAGTCCTTCTCCACCGCTGTGGTTTACTGTCAGTCGCTAAGCACACCCCAACCTACACACACACACACACACACACACATTCACACACATACACACACACACAAACACACGCACACACACTCTCTCTCTCTCTCTCTCTCTCTCTCTCTGTCTCACTGTTCTGCTTGCCTTCTCTTTCTCACACTTACACGTCTTTCTCCCCCCCCCCCTCTCTCTCATTTGCTCCCCCCCTCACACACATGATTCTCTCTCCCTGAACACATCGTTGGGTTGCTGACAGGATAATCTGCTCCGCGGGCCATGCGGCCCATGTGAGAGCAGGATTACATCTTTATTTGGGGAGTTTTCATCCTGGCTCGGCCATCTGTCCCCACTAGCCTGGCCATGGGACATGCAGAGGGGAAACACCACTCTGAGACAGAAAGAGACGGTGTGTGTGTGTGCATCTGTGTGGCTCTGTTTCCCTCTGTGTGCCTCTGTGTACCCCTGTGTGTGTGTGTGTGTGTGTGTGTGTGTGTGTGTGTGTGTGTGTGTGTGTGTAGACTATGCTGAGCATTCAGGCTAAAAGCAGGGTGTGATGCTGGGTGTGTGCGTGCGTGCGTGCGTGCACAAGCGTGTGTCTTGTGTGCGAGAAACAGAAGGAGGGGAAGAGAATGAGTAAAGGAAGCGCAAAATAAATCAGACTTCCCCATTTTTAAACCAACGTCTCCGACAATTCTAGACGTTCCCAAACCTGAGGGGAAGACAATTCAATAATATGACAAGCCTGCCTAAGGGGTCTGCAGGCTGCAGCAGCTGCCGTGATATTTGAGGTCCTTCCCGCTATCTTCTCCCAGTAAACTCTGCGGTACAGTACAGTGGAGATTTCCCAGGCTCTGGGTTTTTATAGCTGATGGAAGGTGGCGTAGGGGGGGGGCTGCGGCGGGTGGTACAGAAATTCTCCTCAGACATCCTGCGTTCCTTCTGACTGGCTTATCCCAGGGTGATTAAATTCAACTAGCTCATCGCTGATGTCATAACCCATTGCCCCCCCCCCCCCCCCGATTAGGTTTTCTAGATTACCCATCTTTAATGACACAACAAGACCTCGCTAACCTCAATGTGCCCCAATGAAGGACATTTTTTATGGTTTTTAGGGGGATTATGGAGTGGAGCTGTGCAACTTTCCTGTGTCTCTCCCCTTATCTCTATCTCTCTCTGTCTCTCACCCTCTCCCTATCTCTCTCCGTCTCCCTACCTCTCTCTGTCTCTCTCTCTCACTCTCTCCCTAACTCTCTCTGTCTCTCTCTCCCTCTCCCTACCTATCTGTCTCTCTCTCTCTCCCTCTCCCTACCTCTATCTGTCTCTCTCTTACCCTCTCTCTCTTTCTGTAGTGTACACATAGATACTTGTCTCCGACTAGTTGTCCAATCAAAACCTTAATGTAGGATGCACAATGATTAGTCACATTCTGGATTGATTTTAACAGTGTGACACTTTCACTCACTTTCAATCTCCCTCCCTTCCTCCCTCCCTGCCACACTCTGGGGCCTCCTCGCCCTCGAGCAAGCAGTTTTCAGTTGCACCCCCCATGTCTCCCACACTCTGTCCCATCTCCCCCTTCGGCACAGCAGAGGAGGATGAAACGTCTCCCAGAGAGAAACCGATACACACTTACGTTCAGTTTGACTGATGGGGATAGCACCGCCCCGAGGAGACACGGGAGGCTCCAAAAACATGCTGCTCATATCTCCCTGTCAAGGCAGCCATCGGGGCCAGGGGCCACATCTTGAAGCAGCCTTGGTGGCCCTCTCCGGTGCCTAATTAAAAATGGCTGTCATGTGATGAAGACATAAAAAGCGATGACTGGAGGCATCGGTTTCATCTCAGATATCCCATCTTGGATGAAGGGACGAGGGGGGTTCATCCCATCACTCGTGTTTATTTTTATCTTCTTAGATCCAACGCTGTTCCGATCGCAGGGGAGAGAGACTCTGGGAAAGATGAGCGAAAGAGAGCGATAGCAGAGAAGCAGGTAGAAGGGGGGATGAAAGGAGAAGAGTCGTCATGTGGGACAGGTTAGAGATGTGGAGGGAAGGGGCAGGGGCTGTAGAAAGAGGAACTAACGAGGTGCAGGTAAACACACACACGCTGCCAGCGGACGATCCCAGCCAAAGTTAACATGGGGGCAAGGCTGGGCCAAAAAAAAAAAAAAAAAGCATACACGCTGATTCACAGAAAAATAGAGAATGAGGTGAAGGGGGGGGGGGGGGGCGGTTAGGATTTCAAAACCGCCAAATCAGCAGAGCCCCCCTGATTAATGGAAAGGAAAATCCGTTCAAACAAATTTATGAAAATATGTTTCCTCCTCCGCAGCTGTCCCGTATTACCCTAATGTGATGGACAATAAACAAGTCGTTATGATCGGAACTGCAATTTAAAAGCCATTGTTGTGATACACTCGCGAAGAATCGCTACCACATGTAGCCTAGGAGGGCTGAGCAGAGGGACGTGAGAGCAGCATGCTGAAGCGGGACAGCCAAGGATACACTTGAAACGTCCGGCGAAGGGAAATCCCTGATAAGACAGGATACGACACGGCGAAAGCTGGATTTTGAAGTTCGCCTGCGATTCTCACGACACCCCATTTGCCCCCAACACAAACACCTCCCTCTCTCCCACCACACACACACACACACACACACACACACACCCTATCCTGCCGGTCCCATGAATCCTGACCCCTGTCTCAACCGCTGTCGGGAAGTTACCTACGAGGAAACACAGCCAGCGTATCTTTCTTCTCCGCCTGGCCTGGCCTCTCCCTGCATACTTCTACAGTGAGCACTGAGCCCTGTCACTCCTCACCATCCCATTCACAGCATTCTCCAAGCCTCCCAAGACCACGAGGCGCGCTGGGGCCTCATATTAAAACCGAGTGACAGATCTCGTTATCGGCTCTCTCCAGTCGCTCTGCGGGGGAAACCTATCCTGGCCTGGAGGAGGCTGAGGGATGAGGCTGATGAATAGGGTAGAGTGAGGTGAGGGTGCAGGTGCGTGGGCTCAGTAGAGTCTGGGCACGCGGGGGGACACAGAAAGTCTTAAGGATGAGTATCATAGTCAGGACGTACAGTGAGCCTTGACGATGAGATGTTTTGGGCTGCGTTGAGTTTGGAGGGAGGATATCATTGGGGGTTGGTGTTTACCCTTGGGGAAAACATGCTGTTCTGCACTGAAGGACCATGACACAGACTATTAGTGTATTGTAGTGGTAAATAACCGTCTTATCTGTCTCTCTCCCACTCTCTCTCTCTCTCTCTCTCTCTCTCTTTCTCTCTCTCTCTTTCTCTCTCTCTCTTTCTCTCTTTCCTTCTTGCGCTCTGCTTTGGCTGTAATTAGATCCTATATCTCTCCCATCTCATCTGACAGTTTTATTCTGTTTATTACCCTGTCTCCCTCCCCCCTTCCTCCCTCCCTCCCTCCCTTCCTCTCTCCCTCTCTCTCTCCCCTCCTCCATCCCTCAATCATAGTGTCAGGCTCTAGTGTTACTGGATAATGTGCAGTGTGTGTGTGTGTGTGCTTGTGTGCGGTGTGTTTGCGTGTGTGTGTGCGTGTGCGTGCGGTGTGTGTGTGTTTGTGCGTGTGTGTTTGTGTGTGTGCGTGTGTGTGCGGTGTGTTTGCGTGTGCATGCGTGCAGTGTGTGTCTGACCAGCACAGCCCAGCAGGAGGGCTCAGAGAGTGCAGTTGAATGAAGTTTTTTGTTTGCCCACGCGCCCCCTTCTCTCAGTGCCGGTCACTGGAGACCTCCCCCCCCTCCACCCCAGCACCACCACCTTCACCCCCTCACCAGCATCTGCCGCAATATTCCCTTTCATGGTCTCACCAAACCTCCACCCCCTCCATTAGTGAGGAGCCAGGCAAACTAGCCCACTCTCAGAGGCGATGGATGGGTGACCAGGTGTTTGGCTTTTCATCTTTCTGCAGTGTGGACGTGTGGTGTTTGAAAAAGGCTTTTCGTGTCCGCTTTATGTCTGTGCTGATTGCACAATTGTATTCATTTTGTTTGCGTTTTTTTGTGTGTGCAAATGTAGGGTTTTAGGAGAGATGTGATATGTGTTCAAGTGTTTGTTTGTTTCTGTGTGTGTGTGTGTGTGTGTTTCGAGAGGGAGCAGGTGAGAGATTTTGAGTGTGAGCTGATGCATGCGTCTGCCAAAGCACACGTGATCACAATACCCTGCTGTCGTAGACAGCGGTTGTCGTGGTAACCTGGGATCGGACTGGTCTCCAGCTGCCAGGGTGAGAGTGAGGGATGAAGGGAACTGGAGAGCAGAGGACAGTTTGTGTGTTGTAAACGCTAGCTTCAGGCCAGAAGAGATGTCTGGTCTGGATTGATACACATGTTCTAAGTTTGGCACAGTGGACTCAGCCAAATCAGTAGAGTTAAACAGTGTGAAGACACATAGATGAATACAAAACCAATTAAAAGGCCTGGGACATGGCCATCGAATCAAGAGAAAATAGATTGATGTTCAAGATTAATATATTTAAGAGGGGGGGGGAGGGGGGAGTGGCTACATCTAGACAGTTATCACACCTGTTTCTGGGGACAACTTCCCAGATGGACATGTTTAACAAACCATCTGGCGGCTCAGGTTGCCAGCCCCTGTCAGGTGTCAGACCTAGCCCGTTAGACCCAGCAAACAAGAACACGCCTGTCAATCAAATCCGCTTGCGTCTTCTCCCTGTGTAGCCAGGGAAGCAAACAGACCACGATTCTCTCGGCGTGACGTACCTGCCCTTGCTGCTTCGTGGCTGCATTGTGTCGCTGTCAACAAATGCTTTGTTTTCCTTTTTCGACTTCTCATCGCGCCGTCAGTTACCACCGCCCTGAACAAGCGTAATCCCACCATCTCCTAGATAATGAAAGGAGGGAACCACCAATTAAAAGCATCGGAGTAGATAAGTCTTGCTGGGAGCCGGTGTTTTATCATGCATCTTTTATTTTACAGATGCGAACCCACAGGGAAGTACGGTGCCATAAATGCTGTACAGAATGTGCTTTATGGTCCCAAAGCAGATGTATATGATCCCTGAATAAATAAGAGTCCCTATAAACTTCGCCTTGCCGTCTGTAGCGTGTGTGACAGAAACTCAAAGGGTCTGTCGTAAATCCTCAAAAGTAGTTTTTTTTTTTTTTGCGCGTGCATGGGTTTGGCAACGACAAAGGCATGCTGAGCCTACACAGTTTCTTGGGCTTTAACCCGTTCCCAAAAAATTGTGATTGTTAGGCCAAACAAGGACATCTGTTCAATTCTGACTCTCTTGTGGTCGAGGCAAGGGTGTCCACTAACGTCAACACAATGTGGAGTTTATTAGCCTCGCATATAAAGAAATCAAAACTTAATAAATAGACTGTTTATGTTGGATGGACATATTGGATGAACTGTGCCGTGACCAGTTGCAGTGGGCCTGAACCAAACACACTTTTATTTATTTGACTGAGAGTTATGTAATGCAACTTGCATCTGGATTCACAAAGACCGAACTTTACAGGCTTGGACATGAGTCAAGAGAAAACACTTCTGGCCTAAGAAGCTCTCTCTCTCTCTCGCTCTCTCGCTCTCTCGCTCTCTCTCTCGCTCTCTCTTGTTCTCTCCCTCTCTCTCTCTTGTTCTCTCTCTCCATGTCTCTTTCTCTCTCTCTATGTCTCTGTCTCTCTCTCATTCTCTCTCTATGTCTCCCTCTCTGTCTTTTTTTCAAAGTGGCATAACATGACAGCTGCGTGTGCACCACCATGATGTAAACAGGAAGTGAGATATACCGTTCAAATGGGAAGTGATGCAGTCCGGCATGTACAATGGTATGCTGCTTGAAGAATGCAAGGAAGGGACGGCGAGCAAAGACTTCAAGCGCATCAAACTTTCCCCCCGTTGCCGTGGCTACCGGACGCCAGGACTACCCGCGGGTGAACCGAAGCCTGACGTCAGCCTCGGGGCTATTTTAGGAGTCAGCTGGCAGCCTGCTAACCAAGCCTTCTTTGATTCAGCCTCCTGCTAACCTGGAGGCCGAGCTGACGGAACACTGTTGCGTCACTGTCTTGACTTGCTGAGCAGATGACCTGAAGCGCTAAGCCGACACCTCGTCGGGTACGAATTGATCCTTCGGTACTGTGTACGGAAACCAGGACTGCACCAGAGGAGCTCTGTGTACTAGACTGCCCAGCACATGAATACAGTTGTGTCTTGGACCTTATAAGCCTTTAATGATATGCTTACTGTGAGGGATGAACATCATATTGAATACTGGAGTCAGAATGCATAAGTGTAGAACAGTGTTGAGAATCCTCATTTCACACTTTTTGTTGTCTTGGAAACATTCATCAGTAGTGGCAAACTCCCTCAAAGTTAAGTAGAAATTTTCCACAGACATTTAGCAGAGTGGTTTGGCTTCAAATGTGTGCACCATGTGTGAGTGCATTGCCTAATCTACACAACCAAACCTTGGATTTGCGGTCCTGATTTCCTTTTGATCAAAGTGACTGTCTTGCCCTTGTGTTTGTTATGGTTGTATGGTCGTAATCGTGAAAAGTGAAAGGAGAAATGGTAAAAACGTAAATATTATTCCCAGAGGGATACAATGGTACTGTTTTCAACACAAACAGGAAACCCCAAAAGCTTAGCTTACAAGCTGTTTCACACTATGCAGTGTGGCCATTGCACAAAAACACATTCAAACGGCAATCGCAACTAGGTATCAATTTCACCCTTCAACTTGCCTCATCTGGATTGAACAGTGACACGTTCACATTCAATATCTCCTACTCATTCACTCTGCCTGGGCTCTGTAGGTTCCTACCAGGGAAAAGTCAACTGTGCCATCATCAAAGATGGATGGTTCTCGAGGTGACTATGGTTACCTGATGACAGCTTGGGTCAGTAGCGTTGGAGGGTGTCACCTGGTGTGTTTGGCCTGAGGCACACCAGGAAGTAGGGACTCGACGTGGAAGACAGAGTGGTGAGAGTAAAGAATGTGACCGCCTGCTCTCGGGAGCCAAACATAGCTCGGTCCCTCTTCCACTGACTATACGACACACACACACACACACACACACACACACACACACGCTTGCTGACCCATGCATGTACGGGGGAATGTTACACACTGGTTTCGCTCCCTGACCTCCTTTTCTCTAAGTTGTTCGCTATACATCACTTGCATTGTCTCTTGTTCTCTCTCCCTCCTGAGCGCCTACTGCCCCCCTCCCTCCCCAACACACACACAAACACCCTAACACACACACCCCAACACAGACACACCAACACATGATAATATAAATAATAAATAAAAATAAACACATATCCACTGATCATGTCTATAATAGCACTTCCACACAACTGATTAAAATACATTATATCCATAACCTGACCGCAGACGGGTCAGACTTGTCACCCCTCTTGCCGAAATCAATGCCGTCTGTTGATTCAGGAGGGCGGCACCGATGGTGTTAACCGCGCCTAACCGTGACTCCACCTTCTATGCAAATGTGTGTGAGTGTGAGCGCTGAGCGATCGGTGAATGGAGGGGGGGGTAGTTTTCGGTGTTTCGCTCAACGCTCAGGGAGGTGTGAGTTGGTTTGTGGAGTGCTGTGTTTATATCTGCATCGGGAGGACGCAACGGCCGTTTCTGGTTGTGGATGTGCCATCATGTCCTCTGCGTCGGAGTGTGGACCAATAGTGTTTCAATAACCCTTTAAAGCCAGCGATAAGGAGACTTTTCTTGGAATTGAGTCATGGGTGGACAGATAACGCGAAATTCCTTGTATGGTAAGGACATTTTAAAAACGTCTAGGCTTTATGTCTTTTCATGGACAGTTTTTGAGCGAGGGAATTGTTTTATTCCAATGCATTTCCATGCGCACACGTTTGAAATCTACGCTGGCAATTGATGCTTTACTTGTCGCGTAAATAAGGCTTGCGCATAGGTAGGCTACAGTTTGGCCAACCCATGGCATTTCTCAAAGTGTCACAGTTCAGTTAAAGGTATTCATTTGTATGCACATTAATTGGTTCGGGGTATTTGAGTATGTAGGTCTTAAACGACGAATATCTATCGTGGTCTAAGCTGAAGCCTGTGGTTTAAAGGGGCGCTAGATCTTATCCTCTCTGGATCAAAACAGGTTACCTGTTCAGCCAGTTGTTTGGCAAGTCTGTTTCTAACTTGCGGGGCTTTCCCTGAGTAGGCAGTGTTCCAGTTCCGTAGCGGAATCCCTTTTGAAATGTTTAACAGACACAAAGTGTGCAGCTGCGTTGCAACCCTGCCAACACAAATCAATAAATCAATTAGTGTGTATAGGCTATGGCCGTCCATTCCATCATTTCCCAGACTCCCCGTGAAAAGCTCTGAATCGCAACATGAGAGCCACAGGCCCATACACACTCACTTCTTACAATAAGTAAGTAGGTGCTAAAATTGTCTGCACGTGCAAGAAGTTGGAACCGTGTCATTGAAGCATTACACATCCATCGAACAACATATCGGTGCGACAGAGCATGCGTGGCTCCCTGTAAACAGGTACAGTACCCCTCAGATCAGCTTACCGACATCAAGCTGAGTTCCATGCTGCCTCGCGGGCCCTTCTCTGACCACCTGATGCTGCGTTCTAATTAAAGCCCATAGATTAATCCAATTAGCTGGAGAGGGATAGACAGGGACAGCGGTCGGCAGTAGATTGACACTCTCACCAGAATCAAGGTCACTTTGAGCTTCGGCGACAGAGTTCTCTGGGGGTTTGGGACTAGGAACTCGGGGTGTGCACAGATGTTATGTTCTTGAATGTAAAATAAAGGTGGATGTGAATGAACTGTCACGTTATAGAACAGCCGGTTAACAAGGCTAGTGAACTTCTTTTGTGACGCGTGCAGCAGTCGTTATGTGTCTGCGAAGGAGCCAGCAGGTACTCGACTTTATGACAGTCACACCTAAAAAGATAGCAAGGTTGTTAGTAGCAGTTTAGTTGTAAAGGGCAAAAAGCGGAATTATTTGAAATCTCTCATAATGGTAACCCACACTGATCATAACCCGTTAATAAATAATACATGAATAAAGCATTGTGTGGAACTTTCCACTGCGTGGCTGCATGGGACAGGTCGCTCGCTGTTGTGTTGGTCTGTGCTGTATTCTGCAGTGTGTTAGAAGGACATGTCTGTGGTTTGGGGAGTTTGATTGCGTAATTGAGTTTTCTATTGAATGTGTGGGAGCACTTGTTGATGCTCTCTCTCTCTCTCTCTCTCTCTCTCTCTCTCTCTCTCTCTCTCTCTCTCTCTCTCTCTCGCTGTGCTTTCTCTCCTCTCTTTCCTGCACTCCCAGTCTGTCTCTCCCACTCACTTCCTGTATCTCTCTCTCTCTCTGTCTCTCTCTCTCCTATAAGAGAGAACATGACCACCGCTATTTTGGTCCTGAATCGGGCCCAGTCTCCAAGTTCGACTAGGGCAAAAAGATGCTATAATGGTTCCTTGTCTCTCTCTCCTTCCCCATCGTTTCGTAGAGCTAATTCTGTAGTCATGGGACTGAAATGCATTCAGTTATAGAGCCTGGAAAGAGTTCTTGAAAAACAATCTAATATTTTCTGCAAAGTAACAGTGGTGTCCATGTGATTGTGTTTTTATGTGGCGGATTGCTATCTCATGACTTGTGTACAATGCAATAAGCAGCAGGCCCAATGAAGAAGAAAGAGAGAAGAGTTAGAGAGAGAGAGAAAGAGAGAGAGAAAGAGAGAGAGAGTTAGAGAGAGAGAGTTAGAGAGAGAGAGAGAGAGAGAGAGACGGCTCCTTTCGTGTTTGGACGAGCCTGGTTGCCATGGCATGGCAGCAACATATGTCTGAGGGTCAAGTGGTCGAGCCCTCTGCCAGTCACTCCTGGTTAATATGGGTCAAATATCACACAGTGTGACAGTGCACACACATACATACACACATATACACACACACACACACACGTGCACATACACACACATACATACACACACACATATATTTATATATAAACACACACACACACAATGAATACTGCATTTATCTTGGCAATATACACACCCCTTTTTATCATGTTAAGTTGACAGTTTACGCTTAATGTAGTGGCTTACATAGGCCTGCACAGAAAGACTTGCAGGACTTGAATGACTTGAATGACTTGAATTCTGCCATTCCTAATCATGCAATCAATCCAATCAATCAGCTAATGTCAAATCTCTCCCAGTAAACTCATACCCTACAGCTGCCAGGGGATAGAACGCAAGACATCCATTACCGCTGTCGGGTTTTACATGAAAATGATTTATTGATCATGGTTACGTAATCCGGAAAGCATCACGTCGACCCGTGTCTTTATGGCAGCTCAAACAGCTCACCTTCCTCTCATCTGGGCTGTTAGAGCAGGACGGTCGCGCCTGAATTATTCACGTCATAGTGAACGGGTTTAACTAAGGAGACCAGACAAGGGTTGCTAGCTATTGTCGCTACCATAACGCACATTTTCCCCACGGACACGAGAAAAACAGAAGTAGAAATGTAGGACATTTTTTCCGTCTGTATTCGGTACCGGTTTCCACAGAACCGTTTCATGTCTGATGCATTGTTGCCAGTCTAGGCCACCCATCAAGTGGAAATCAATATAGTGTCGTAATTGTCTTTGCCTAGCAACACATGCGGCCCCCATAGTTACTAAAAACGTGCGCTGGTAGCATAGTAGGTCATAGTTACGGTGTAGCTGCAGGTTATCTTGCGATCACATATAACATTAGGGAGGAACCCTATCTACTTATATGCATAGATACACAGACAGAGACAGGAGTGTGTGTGAGTATGTGTTTGAGCACAATGTTTGCTCCCGGATTTCTGCTTCACGTCTCCAAGGATGTGTATTAAGCTGACGTTCTTTGTGTAACAACAAGCCATGGGTTGCCTACCAGGTGGGCACCAGGACCGTAATTGGTTCGCTCTGTTGCTCAGCAGGGGGCCTTGGACTTGGTGACAGTTGCCTAGCGCTCTCCATTGTACTTGCCTTCTGAAAACGTCGTCATGGTGATATTGTTTAGTGATCTTGTATGCTCTGCTGTGATAGCAGTAATAGCAGCCACTGTCAAGGTCATGGCAACAGAAAAGAGGAAGTGGCAATACTAAGAATCATCGAAATCTTTGATGACACCCTAAACATGTTTGTCACTGGACGTTGTCGAGGCCAATAGAGACAGGGAAATTATTATCTGGATTCTAAACCGAAACAACTGTTGCTACCAGGAAGTTGTTTAACCAAACGTCCTGAGCAAATATTTGAATGAATATCTAAACCGAGGCTGCCTTATTTGCATTCAGATGCTATTAGCCTACACACGACAGTTTGTGGACACAAGGAAAACTCGTTCTCGGTCTGACTCGGTCTCACTCTTCATACGGATGAAATAATGCTAGTTTAGAGGCCAGCAGTGAGCAGTTTGACAAGCTTCGCTTGGGTCTGAATGGGGTTTTGTCACGCAGTAGCCTGGTGTTCAGCTGGGGGATTTGAGTCATCTTGACTGTTGTCATTAGCAGAAGTCTGTCACACTCCAGGCTACAGGGAGCAGAACCATCTTCTCAGTGTTTACCCATAATAAGACTTCACTGACCTTTCAGAGAATGGTCCTGCAAGGCAGTTTAATCTACAGGACACACACACTCTTTCTCTCTCGCTCTCTCACACACACCCACACGCACACGCACACACACACACACACACACACACACACACACACACACACACACACACACACACACACACACACACACACACTGTACGCACACGTAATGAGGATGGCAGTGTGCTGTGGAAGGCAGCTGTCCGATGGTTTAGTTAACTACAGAACTACAGCCTTTTAAAGGCCTTTTATGTACTGGGTCACATTGAGGGCGCCCTGGTAACTAACTTAGCTGTAGCAGAGAACCTGACCAGACCAATGCTGGGGCACTTCCTGACACTAACACCCTTATCTGGACACAGTTTTCCCCCTGTAGAGATTCCTGTTTATCGTCAAATAATATAGGGGGTTTTTTGGTCAGCTTGTGCATTTTATTTTGTAAACATGAAAAACGAATCAGCATAATGAAACGAAAAAAAGCCGTTCTTCAAGATCAAATCAGCATAGCGCATTTCAGCCACTAACAGAACAGCTAAAGCGTCGTTGAATGGTGAGAAAATGATGCTTTTCTCATGAGGCACGAAGGACGACTGCACATATTGTCAACAGACACGTCGTAGAGGGAACACAGCCACAGAGTGAAAGAAAAGGACACTATCAAACGTCTATCATTGCACGCTTCCTATCTGTTGCTCTGTCTGTTATTAGGACTGGACTCTGTCAGAGAGGATAAGGCCCAGAAAAAATCGAAAAGAGCTCAATTTCCCATGCTTACCATCACGTAGCATTTGTTCTGCTATGAGAGTTACACAACATCGCTAAGGGGAGGGCGGGGGGGAGGTGGATTTCCGATAAGTTGAAACGAGGAGAAATGTTTGCTGTACCATAATACTGCTGACAAACGAAATCCGGAGAAGCAAATATTGTGTCATGGTTTCCTAGCAAACAGTCAGCATCTTCCGTCATCTAGCTGCGTTGCCACGGTCTGGTCTGCAGATCCCAGTCTTTTGACGCATGGACGCAGGGTTGCTTAGGAACATGGAATCACACTTAACCTGGCTTTTTCCTGCAGCAGCTGTCTCTCTCACCTTGTCTTTATTTTTTCTCCTCTTTTCTTTCTTTCTTTCTTTCATTCTTTCTTTCTCACTCTCTTTTTCTTTCTTTCTTTTTCTCCTGTCTTTTCATCTCAACGATTTTGTGTTTTTTAATCTCTCGCTTCTCTCTTTTCTGTTCAGTTCAGAAAGGGCTTCACAGACATGAAAAACACGAGCAAATATAGCACAAGCAACAAACTAAAAATGATAACATCGAGCCAACATGTCCCTTTACTTTTCATTCCCTCTGTCTTTCAGCGCACGATAAAGCATTCAGTGCAATCTGGTAGGCCCATGTGTGCCACATTCAATAACTGCTCTCCGGTAGCCTTGGCTAAGACAAAGGACACAATGGCTAATGGAGCCTAAATACTCGTTTTATAGGCAAAATGGAAAGCAGAGTGCCAGACAAACACACAGACTAGTTTGTGTGTTCATGTGCGTGTCTATTGATATAGCCAACTGAATACTGTCTATAGGGCTTATCAGCACACCTCAGGATGTGATTGGTCGTCGTAACCTTTTTGTCGGTTGTCAGTGGAAAGGTTATCAGTGTGGGCGGGACTTTTAGACTCGGCTCAGCGACTATGGTGTAATAGGTTTTTACAATACGATGGACACAGATCTGATCTCTCAACTGAAAAAAAAGACTAACAAACTATTTTTCGGTATATATATATATTTGTTTTTGATGAAAAGATGCAGATTTGGTCAATGATTCTTGAGTTGCGAAATGGAGACAGCTGTGTTTGTTCAGAACTGCTGCTTCTGTACAGTTCTGCGAGGGTCTGGGGACTGATCCACAGATGCCACCTGCTCCGTCTGTGATTGGGAAACGCATTCATTCCCTTCTGCATCTCATTAGTGAATGCAGCCAATTACTTCACTGATGCAAAGAAGTGTATTTTGAAGTTACTCTACTAAATCCTTTGTCTACAACCAATCTTCTTGTACGGCTAAAAACCTCAAATAAAGGTGCGTAGCAGTAAATGGTAGATGACAGTTTTGCCATCCGATTGAATGAATACATTTTGTATTCGGTTTCTCTCCAGTTTGTCGAGTGCAGCACACATTGTCATCAACGTGCATTATGGGTAATCAACTGTCCAGCCAGCAATGCCATACCTGCCCTGTGCCAGGTTGTCTGTGCCCTAACAGACTTGAAAACGTCCAATCAGATCAGATCTGGCACATATCAGCCAATCAAATCACTGGGCTGATTTCCTGGCCCTAAACTGAAATTGATAGGGGTCTGAAACACAATGAGAAAGTGGAGATGGGAAATTGGATTTCCTATTCGACCATTTTGGACCATTAAACAACTGCAGGCATGGACCATTTGGTTTCCACTGGACACATGATGGTTATTGTGGTTCGGCCATTATGTCTGAGAAAAGAAATATCTGATTCGATTTTAAAAGAAATTAGGATTGCTGATCGAAAGGACAGTCAGGGCTGTATAACTGTGGGTCTGAACCCTGGTCATATTAAGGATGTTGCGAGCTCTAGCACATGGCTGATGAAGGTGTTTGTGTAAGCTCAGAACACACCCTCACGCACTCACCACACCCAACAGTTGATAATTAACGAACAAACACCCATGTATGAGAGAGGCTTGACTTGACTTGCCTTTTCTCCATCCTCCCTCCAGACTCCCTGGGGGCCCAGTTCCCCGCGGCGACGCACCGATGCCACCACAAACCCAAGCGTCTGCTTCCCATCCAGTGTGGGGGGACCAACATGAGCGCCAGTCTGACCATCAGCCCCTTGCTGTTCCACCCCAACGCCAAGGGTGCCCAGATCGTCATGGACCAGGCCCAGAGGATGGTGAAGAGGCAGGCGAGCTTCTGCAACGCCATCACCTTCAGCAACAGGCCCATAGCTCTCTACGAGCAGGTCCGGCTTAAGGTGAGAGATGGTTGTACGACAGGAGGAGACGGGTGCATGTGAGGGGTTTATGGGCTTATGGGATAAACGGCAGACTGAAAACATGCACTCACACACACACTTTCACACATACACATTATGAGATTGAACAGGTAGATCTCTCACTCTGTCAACGGTTACTTCACCCTGCCCATCAGTGTCTGTTTCACATGGTTACTAGCATTCTGAACTTGGATATTCTCCACTTCCACCAGATCACCAAGAAGCAGTGTTGCTGGAGCGGAGCTCTTCGTTTGGGCTTTACCTCCAAAGACCCGTCCCGGATCAACCCAGACAGCCTGCCCAAATACGCCTGCCCTGACCTGGTCTCCCAGTCCGGCTTCTGGGCCAAGGCTCTGCCTGAGGAGTTTGCCAACGAGGGCCATGTCATCGCTTTCTGGGTGGACAAGAAGGGCCGGGTGTTCTACCGGATCAACGAGTCCAGCCCCATGCTGTTCTTCAGCGGCGTCAGGACGTCCGAGCCCCTCTGGGCTTTGATCGATGTCTATGGGCTGACGCGAGGGGTGCAGCTGCTGGGTAAGATGGCGAGTGTGGGCGAACGTGTAGGGGCCGGGCGTGAGAAGAAGGGTGGGCGGTTGTTGGTATATTCAGGTCAGGGGTCTAGCTCATTGTTTTCAAGTCTGAATGAATTAAAAGGGGGTTTCTCTCGCACCATGTTGCCCTGTGTCCGGCAATGACAGAATCATCCAGCTAAGTGATGCATATTACTCATTATGATATATGATTATAGTATCACAGTGAAGTGGAAGGTGCTGAACTGGGTCTAGGTCATTTGGTTTTCTTAAATCGCAGAGGTCCTAAGTGTAAACATGTCTATTTTACAGGAGAGCCATGACCCTCGCTAACTCAATTTGCAGGATGGCCCGTTCTTAGCCAATGGAAACAGAGCGCTAAATGCTATCTATATCTGACCGATATTATGCCCTGTGTATACAACTGTGTGGCAAGGTCCATTAAATGGCCATGCTGCTGTGCATTAGCATGGAATGCTACGTAGCTTAGCTTGCATGCCTCAATGGCACGGAACAGGCTAGCAATGCCAAGCCTTTGATGTGGCGATGTGGTGCTTCTATGGATTATGAATGCTTCAGATCCCTCTAAGATCCACTGCTGTTGCCTCCCTCCAACCCCACACAAACCCCGACCCCCCCCCCTCCCCCTTTGGGGCAAAAATAGACGAGAGGTTGCATGTTTTCTATAGATAGCACGGTTAGATTCCTATTGTGAGGAGTGCTGATTGACAACACAAGGCTTTGCATGTCTCTCCGCTAGCCAAGGGGTGTGATGTTTTTCTGTAGGTGTTAAAGAGGGAGCCGTGATTGCAACTGCGCCCTAACCTGTATTCCTCGATAGACCGACCTATAACTGTTAAATGTAACCACATGTCAGATAACATATTATTACTGATGTACTCATTGTTGGGTCATATTTCCCACGAAACCAGAAATTGCGTAACAGGGCGAGGAATATAAATCCTTGCCGTCTGTTTTTGACATGTTTTTGTCTTCCAGGGTAAAGTCTGATGGCAATGTCAAGAGATGTGAGCGAGCCCCCTTTGGCAAAACACGTGTTTTACAGTTAGGACAGTTTGAACTGTAGTGAACATCACTCTGGGAGTTCCCTGACCTCTCGGAGACCTGCTTCCAGCGCAAAGCTCAGATCGCAGTTCAAATAGCATCTCCCCGATCCAAACAAAGTCAATCTACTGCAATTTTTTTCCCAATCAGGCCATATCTAGGACGGCCTAGAGAGCAGGGCAGGGGGCGGCTGCAGGGAACCTCAGGGGTCCTCTGACTGATATCTGCCCTCCAACTGGATATTCTCCAGGGCTGTGCAACTGCACTGTAGAGACAGATAGAAACACAGTTCATCATGCCGGATGGGCAATAAGTATTTGTCACTGAGAAAGGGAATTCGTCCTATATGGACCTTATAATGGTTTGAAAGAAGCACATCACATAAGTATTTCAGGCTCATCCTCTTGGGGGTAGATTAATCTGTTGTCTTTGCTTTCATCCGCTGGTTTAAAATAGGCAATTCATGGAGAACACAAGCCAGCTTTGCTGTGTCCCTCCACATGAATTCAGTTGTAATCCTTTTTTTATGCCTTCCCGTTAGTACAGTAACATCGTACTGTAGGAGGGAATCAATTGAGGAAAATCCAGGCTGGAATTCTGGCCTCAGGGACGTTTCCTGTGTAAGTGGTGTCGGCCTGTGCACATCAGACTCATGTTGTTTATAGGAGAGAGGCTTCCTCTAGGTTACCTTCACGCGGGTTGTTTTTTTTATTTACTGGAGTGAGAAGTACACACATGTCCATGCACGTTCACACGCAGACGTGCACGCACTCATGTGCGCGCGCGCTCGCACATGCACGCACTCTCTCTCATACGCACTCTCTCTCATACGCACTCTCTCTCATACGCACTCTCTCTCATACGCACTCTCTCTCAAACACACACTCTCTCACTCACACTCACACACACACACACTCATACACACACTCTCAAACACTCACACACACACACACAGACACACTCATACACACACTCTCAAACACTCACACACACATACTCTCTCACACAGACACACACACATCCCAGGCAGCCATCACTTCCCATTCAAATCAATGATGCTACCTGTCCGTAAGAATCACCCTCTCTCCCTTCTGCCGGTAGATGCATTAAATAACACATTCTATTAATGTAAGTGAATGGTTCCAGTGTGTACACGTCAAGACAAATCTGTTTTTCTGCTTGGCTCAATGCACATTGCCCTCCAGCGATACTGCTTTTAAGTCAGAATATGACCTTAGTTTCATGTGGGGAAGGCTTGGCTGGTATGAAGGATGGCTGATCTTAAAAATGATCTCAGATCAGAGATCACAGGCTTTCTTGAAACAACAATTGTGGTTGTCTACCTACGGCTGCTGCCAACAGTTTCTATTAAAAAAGGATATTGTTCTTACCACTAGTTTAAGTAGCTTACCTAGCCTTCGTCCTCACATGTATGTTCCGCGTTTAGGAACGATTGTTCCATAGGTTTTCACTGTGGGTCAGGGCTATCGGTGAAGAACAAAGGATGGGCCCCTGGTTGCCCCTGGTGACCATACGGCGGCTTCTGATGAAGCGACACACAAGGAGACATATCTCTCTTGTCATAGGTCATCTGATTGAAACATGGTTCTGGATAATTACAGGTGGAGAGAGGATTTAAATGTGTCCACACCCTCCGCAGGATAATGACCTCACCCTGTTTTGAATGGAACTGAGACAGGAAGAATTATGGGATGGATAAATCTACCCCCCCTTTTCACTATACACATCATATCTAAGAATCATGACTTCAGACAGTGTGCCTGCAGATATCAACTTTTGACCTAATCTAGATGGACTAACTTATTACGACCGCCCTACCTGGCAGACGTTACCGCGGGCTACGAACAGTTTCATGCCTATTCTAAATAGAGACTCGAAGTGACATTTCACCTGAGCACGCTGGTGAGTTATGCTACTGCTCCAGGCCCTGGGCTAGTAATGTAACCTGGGTTTGGCTCCATCATCCGAGACAGAGGAATTACTGTGTGGTGCTGCGGTTCAGATCACGTAGTAATGGCCCATGGTGTTTAGGAATCTGCACTGCGAGCTGATTGCTCTTATTGCGCGGTTCCAACAGTCGGCTCACTCCCGCGCACACAAACGCACTCGCTGCACACGGACGTCCGTTCGAGACAGTGGGGTTGACCAGTTCCAGCTGTTGGACACCATGTGCATGCATACTGCGTGAGAGCACTCCCCGGATCAGACAGGTAACCGTGACACCCTAATCAGTTAGCACCTCTAGGTGACGTGTGTGAAAATGCGGCTGACATGAGAAGGTCTCCTGGACAGGCGAAGCCTCAGGCTGTTGAGGCGCTCCGACACCCCTCCGTTAGAGTGACTCACACCACAGAGTTCTGGCTGTCAACTTGAAACAGTCAATGCAGCTAAGCAGCATCCGCTGTGGGTCAGATGCATCGCTAGCCCTGCAATGACCTGTATGTCCAGCGCAGGATGAGGACCCACTTTCTTTGTCCATCAACTCAAGAAGCGGACAGTGTCAAAGTGTCGTTGACTCCGCCGAAGGAACGTCTTTACGAATCACTTGGAACCTTAGGAGAACCAGAATATTAGAAGGAACTGGCTTCAAGGCCCTTGGAACCTTGTACACGACGGTATAGATAAAAAAAAAAAAAAAAAACGGAAAATAATTCCACTTGATTCCGTAAAAGCTCTCCCCACCCCGACATTCTTTTCTCGATTTCAGTTGGAAGCATTGTTTATTTAGTGAGACAAATCACCAGTGATTGCGGAATGCGGTCTCTTGGGTCGACCAGTGAAGCCTACGTGAATAGAACCTCGCAGCTTTTCAAACGAGCCAAAAAGCTGCGAAAGTCTTGACAGCTAGAGAGACAGGAGAGACAGGCTCTTTGTTTACACCTCGGTTCGTTTTTTCTTGGCCGAGACGGCAGAAAGATTCCCTTTTCCCTGACACGACGACCGTGGATCGATAAACTTGTTGGTTTGGCCCTCGATGAAGACATCGGGTAAACACTGGAAGGCGAGAGGAGAGCTTTGAAAGGTGGACCGGGAGTCCTCATCTGGATCGCTTACGATCGCGTTTTAGAGTCAGAAAGGAGAAACGTTTCTCCGGAGTTTGGTTTCTAAAGGTACCTCTCTGTTGTTATGTGGACTTAAGAGCTCACAGACGATGGATGGATGTAAAATCATACACTTCTACATCATACAGACAGTTTGATCAATACACTAAAGCGACTCCCTCAATATACACATATATATATATTTTTTTATTAATTCATTTGTATGTGTCTGACTAGATTTACATGTGTCTGATGTCTTTGTGAGAAGCCCTGGAGCAAAAGCAGCTGTGAGGAGCTGAGCATTATTGCATTAACTGAAGTATTAATGACATAGGACATCTGGATCAAACTGGTCCGTTCGGGGTGGGTTCTGGCCAGCACTAATGTGAATGTGGGTTATTGCAACTGTGCAGTTGTACCGCAGCAATGAGAGACAGCGTGGGGATGGAGGGAGAAGGAGAGGGAGAAAGAAAGAAGGGAGAGAAAAAAGGAACGAAAAAAAAGAGAGAGAGAAAGTTATAAGGGAGGGAAAGATCATTAGCATACAGGGGGAAACATTCATCAAAGGCACTTAGTTTCGTGTTTGTTTTGTCTCCCTATGCAAACTCCAACTGTTTTCTTTCACCCAAGGGCAAAAAGGGAAGACTGATTGCTTTGAGAGACTAATGTTTCTAATGACTACGAGCAAAGATTTACCAAAGGGACGGGGTCAGCCAAGCTCTGTACGCCAACCTACGTTTACGAGTCAGAACTATCGGATTGGAGAAGATCAAATATTTCGATAACATCTATAACTGATCGAATAAAACTTTCACCTGTTTAAGTTCTGAATAGTGTGCAGAGCATGGAGCTGTTTTGGACCTGAAACTGAATTAGAACTCGGCGTTTTGGGAATCTTGTTTTTTGGACCTTTGTTCAGGGCCTCCAGTTTGCTGCCAGACGGGGTGTTTTGGGTTCAGTCTTGGGACCGCAATAACATGAAGTCATCTGGAACCTTCTAGAAGCTTTGAGGAGCCCCTGAGAGACTGTAACTCGCTACTTTCAGTAAAACTATTATTTGGTTATCTCCACCATTTGACTAGTTTGACTTGGCTTAGCTTCGGCTAATTCCTGTTAAATAGGAACGTTTAAAGGTCCCTGACTTCAGGCACTAACTCCAACAATAACTCCCCAAGCAGAAACGATGCGGTAACTTTGTCATTCTCTGTGTTTTCAACTGGAAATGTAGTGGTTCGGACCTACTGGAAGCAATTCACAGTGAAAATACGATTATACTATGCACAGTTGAACTTCAGGCCACACATGTTCAGACACTGAATTCATTATGTGCATGGTAGGCAGACAGGCCAAGTATGACTTATTCTTATCTGATCGGTGCAGGAAGTGCATAGTAGATGATCCTGGCTTAGCGGGTAATTCCGCGAAGAACACTGACAGCGTCGATGACAGCGGAGTGCGTGGAGGAGTATCACAAGTTCAGCAGTGGAGAGTTCACGGTGCGAGGCGAAGAGGTGTTCTGCCAAGAAATACCTCTCGCTTCCCAAAGTGTTCCTCTTCCTGACCTCCACACGTCTTTTCCTGTGCCGAAAGCACGACACACGCTACTCCGCGGCCTGAGGATGTCCTGAAACGGACCTGGCACTTTGCACAGCTGTGGAACATCCCTATTTAGACACTACCACGCCTTGCTGAAGAGAACCCTTCCAAGGAAATAACACAATGCACGGCTAAATGATGTTTTTTTAATAGAGGTTGTTAAGCGTTATCCCACTTTTATCTGGTCTGTTAGAAGAATTAAGATCCACAGACAAGATAAAGGACAAATTGGAAAAAAATCGAAAGGAAAATCATTTGAAGAGTCCAAAAGGAATGTTTTAACGCCCTTATTAACGGACCCTGTCAACTTGTAGGATTTTTACAAACAGAACATGTTTCTAGATTATAGTAAATTGTTAAGTCAGAATTCCCACCCCTCTAACCTGCTTAACCAAAACAAAAGGTTTAGCTTAACGACAGCTCAGCGATGGTGCAATTGGCCAGCCCAGAAAGATATAAAAACAGTGGACAGGACTTCACGTAAGAATCTTACAATGGGAGTTATTAATGCTTGGGATACAGGCTTCTGGATTGGTGGAGCAGGGCAGCGCATGCCCGATTCTGGCGATGACCTAAGGGACCGGGCTTGTGTGACTTATGGGGCATTTGCCCAGCTCTTTGTTCAGGGCCATGTGTCGCCGCGGGGACCAGCTGGCCTATGAGAGGCAGGCAGGGGTTCAGTGCAGAGCACAGGGCTCTGAGGGACCTGGGGGACCAGAGGACTGACAGACTGGCACGGTGCCAGCAGGAGACGAGGGGGCTCCACCTCCCATCCCTTGTCTCTCTCGTTTTTCTTCTCTTTCCATGTAGGTTTTTGCATAATGTTCCATCTTTCTCTCCCTCCCACTCTTTCTCTCTCGCTCTTTCTTTGTCCCTATCTTTCTCTCTCTTCCTCTCTGTCTCTCTCTTTCTCTCCATATTATGCCCTTAATGCACTAGTTCCCTCAGCTGTATTCGCTCTGCCAAGCCCTTTCTCTCCGTTTAAATTTTTTTTTATCTCTCCATCACTGACTCTGTCTCGAGACCACACCAATCTCAGTTTGACTGTCAGCAGTGCTGCCCAGTGTATAATACTGTACTAAAAGCACAGATGTGGGCCAACCCCCAATCCCTTCATCCCTCTCTCCTCTCCTCCCCCAGACCAGTCCCTTGGTCACACTCAGAAGACCCCTGGGAGGCCATGGATAAAAGAGAGAGGGAGCGAGAGAGATAGAGTGGAAGAGGGAGGGGGAGATGGGGGAGAGCGTGAGGGAGATAGAGGAGGAGAGGGAGAGGGAGAGAGAGATGGGGGAGAGAGTGAAGGAGATAGAGAGGAGTGGAAGAGGGAGTGGGGGGGGGGGGGGGGGGGGTGAGAGAGGACGAGAGGGAGAGAGAGATGGGGGAGAGAGTGAGGTAGTGAGATAGAGAGAGAAAGCCAGGCTTAACAGTAAATCCCTCCTCTCACAGGAGAGCCACAACCTTGGCTTGGGCCTGTGGCACGTTCCGTCTGCTAAAGCTAGCAAAGCCATTAAGCCTGCCTCGCCCCTCTCTCTCTGTACACACACACACACACACATACATACACACACACACACACACACACACATCTAGATACAGCTTGTGTCCTTCTGAGCTTGGCCCTAATCAACAAACACTCAGACGAAAAGCCAAACCTTTGGTTTGATACAGTATATTTACTGGTTTAGCCCAACATGTGCAGAATGGGTTATAAGTTGAGTGGGTTCTAATCTAAAGCATTCAGAGTTAGGGTGACAATAAAAAGACAACAAAAAAACAGAGCTAAACATGTAGCTTGTCTCCTCTCTTTCTCTACAGCCCATGTGTTTGTCAGGAAGCCAACCAGACAAGGTGATGTACTGGGTCAGACATAGAGTCTAGTTTCAATGAATGGTATTCTGCGATAGCCGAAACAACAATGGCTCCTATCCCTCGATATCTTCCAGCCTTCTCTTGATGACTGTTGGTGCAGCCTCCCAGGTGGTGAATTTGGTTCTCAATTGAATGTGTTTGAATTCGTAAGAAGGCTTTGGGGGGGTAGCGGTTCCAGTTATTCTCCTCTCTTCCTCTATCCGCAGCTGCCTTTTCTGTGCTCCTATCACAGGGACTTCCTTAACAGGGGCTAGGTTGAGAGTGCCCACTCTGTTTGAAGTTCCTTTCAGAGAGCTTAAACGTGGCCTCGGCCAATGAGATTGTACATCTGTGGCTAGTGAATACGAAAACGACCAATGGGACAAAAGGTTGCATCCGCTTAAGAGCAGGTGCAGCACGATGACTGAGGCAGCAGCTGGTGAGGTCACAGTCTATGCACACATACACACACACACACACACACACACACACATACATACACACACACACTGGGGTACACACATACAGAAGCGCGGGCACACACTGCTTGAGATGCAATAATCAAGAAAAATATGCAATTCCAAGCAATTTTCATTGAGAATGAATAAGAGACGAGAAGTAGAAAGAATTGTCAGAGACTTGTGACAGTTGAACAGCAGGAGAGATGAACAGCTTGACAGAGAGTGAGAAACAGAGACGGAGACAAGGAGGTTGTGCCAGCTTCCACTCTTTCAGTTTTCAACCCTGTTAAGAAGAGCAACACGTTTTCTCCCTCCTTCTCCCTCCCTCGCTCTTTCCCCATCTTCCCTCCTCGTGCCTCTCTCTCTGCTCTTACATCCTGTTATCTCCAGTGTCGTTCTATCATCCCCCTCCCAAACTCAATTCCTTCCTGTTGTCCAGGAGGCATGCATGTGTCACTGCACCCTGTTATCCCTCCACAGATAATCCAATTTCGGATGGAGTGCTGCTTGGTAATGAACAAATAGATCCCTTGAAATCCACATGCGCGCGCGCGCACACACGCACGCGCGCGCGAACACACCGCCTCCATCAGCTTGACTCGCCGTTACTGAAAGGCCCCCTGCTATTTTGACTGGAGTGGGCCACAGGCGTCTTCACTCAGTTCCGGAATCATTCGCGGCAGAGTCGTTAGCATGCCTGAGCGAATCTCTGCAGCCACGGGACAATCATTCCGCAATCATCGGGCTTTACAACGTCACTAAGTGCTTCGGATTGTGTCGCCGCCGCTAAAATGGCTCTCTCCAAGAGTTGGCCTTCAGGGTGTGGAAAGCGGAAATGGAATCAAATCGGTGCTGAAAATTAGAGTTTTTTTTTTTTCCCCTCGCTAATGCAACTGAACTGTTCAATTATAGGAATTTTATCCTCGTTTTTCAGACCCCTTCATGTTCATAGGCAGGCTGGGGGGGAGGGGGCGAGACAAGGAGTGTCCAGCTCCACTCTTCAGCTTTCAACGTTAATGGAAGAATTGCCCGCCAACACAGATTCTCCCTCCTTCTCCTCCTTCGCTCTTCCCCATAATTCCTCCTGCGTTCCGCGCTCTCCCGCTCTTCTACATCCGTATCTCCATGGTCCGTCTATCTATCCCACCTCATCTTCTTATGATGTGTCCTACTCGCACCTGATTATTGTCACCCTCCACAGATAACAGTGCTGCATTGTAAGAACAAATAGATCCTTGAAATCCCACAGCGCCGCAGCGCGCACACACCCGCGAACACCACCGCCCCATCACTTGACCCGTCACTGAAAGCCCCCCTCTATCTGACTGCAGCCCAGCCGCCGTTCACTCCGCCGGACCATCCGCACGCCAGAGTCTAGCATGCCTGACGACGAAATCTACTGCAGCCACGGGACCAATCATATCGCAATCCATCCCGGCTTTACAAAGTCACTTAAGTAGCGTCGGATTGTGCTCGCGCGAGCCGCTAAAAATACCTCTCCTCGCAAGAGTTGTGCCCCTTGCTCAGGTGTGGATATAGCGAAATAAGGAGATCAAAATCGGTGTCCCGTCAATACATTTAAGGCTATATTATAGAAAGTGCAACTGAACTGTTATTAAGTGAATTATACTCGGTTTTTCAGACCCCTGTCAGTTCATCAGTGGGGGTCAAGAGACAGGCTGGGGGTATGAGGGGGAGCGCAAGGGAGGGGGGGAGGGGTGGAAGGGGGCAAAGAGACAGGAGACAGATAACCAATGCATTGCCATCAGATTCAATATGCACTAACGCTAGTCATCGCTAGCTCTCACAGCCCCCCAGCAGCAACCTCGCTGTGCGTTTTGGAATATTTAACGGGTCATTAGCAGGCTTCCGAGGCCCTGCCCCTTCCGATTTACCCTCCTTGGAAAAGATCAATTAGAACAATTACTGGGTCTTAGTAGTGAGTTATTCATCCCTGTTGTCCCAGATCTCAGCTAACGCTAACTGACATGACAGCACTTTGAAGGAGCCTGTGATGCAGTCTGGCTTTCAGTGCATCAAGAGATCAGAGTAAGCACTATGTAAGGAAGGTGTATGGGACCAGACAGCACACTAAGAGGGGATCAAACGTTCCCTCAACACTCATTGTCTATGGTTACATCAAGCTCCCAATGCAAGCGTCTTGTCACTTTGCAGCGGGAGACGTCAATCATCGTCTTGATGGACCAAAGCAAAGTGTTGAAGTACATGTTCAACAGAATCCCACCGGTGTTGGGTTACAGTCATTTCACCATATGAAACGGTTTGCCAGCCAGCCAGGTACATATTCAGCCATGTAGATTATCATCTAGCCAACCAGCCACCCAAGGAACCAGCCAGCCAGATGGTCATCTAGCCAACCAGGCAGGCAGTCCACCAGCCAGCAAGGCAGGCATAATGGGCTATCTTCCCGAATCCGTGTTTCTCCCAGTCAATCTGGGCCTTATCTTCTTAGCCAGCTACATGAAAGATGATGCTGTGATAATCTCGCTGTATTTCCCATGTTAACAGGCGCTAACTGGTCCTCACAGCGTCTCCTAGTATCGATGTGAATACACTAGGTGTGTATTTATAATCAGACTTAATCTTAATCTTAATAGACAATATGATGGGTTTTCTTGTGTTGCTTTGTTTTCTTGCAATCTATAGACACGTTCATAAGTAAGGATTTTTACGACAGTAGAATCATATTAAGAGGATAAGCATGAGCATGTTGCATCTGTCTTGGGCCAGCCTGAGTTGCAGTAGTCACGTCTCTGTGGGCATAGAGAGAGCCAAGGAGAATGGGCTGGATGACTGGAGAGACCTCGAAAGGGAGGGCGTTCTCTCTCTCTCTTGCTCTCTCTCTCTATTTCTTTTTTTCCCCCCTTCTCTGCCCCTTGCATACACGGTCTAAGGTCTCCTTCTTTCACTTTGAGTGATGAAGGTGTCAGTTTCACAGCCCTCTCAGTGGAGGAGGTCAGTTAGGTTCACTTTGGTTCCTGTCTCGCCCTTATGAGTCACTCTCTCTCTCTCTCTCTCTCTCTCTCTCTCTCACTCTCACTCTCTCACACACACACACACACACACACACACACACACACACACACACACACAGTTTTCTATCCCATTTACTCTCTGTGACAGTGCTCTGTGTGTCCCTCTCTGTCCTCACTGGGCTTGTTCTGAGTTGTCTCTCTTCCACGACTACACTACATTAAATGGGTCATTCATTTTTCTCTTCCTGCCTCCCTGTACTGCCCTCCACCCCTCCTCCCAGCACACACACTAACACACACATCCTTCCCTCCCCTTCTGAATGATAGGGGTCCCCCTGACAGTGGTCTCTCTCAGGATGGCCGTCTAATTTTACTCTGCTGTTGGTCTGGAGGGCTGGAGTGTGGGGGGGGGGGGCAGTCTCTCGAAGGCTATCCAGAGGTGCAGAAAGGAGAGAGTGGCATGCGCATATGTTTGGTTGTGGAGATGGTGAGAGAAAGAGAGAGACAGAGCAAGCGTGTATGTGTGTGTAGCTTAAGCACTTCTCTACACCTCTTCCTATTAGTGAAGGGGGATATGTGTTATGAACTGAGCACTATGGTAGCTGCTGCTGTACGGACTGCAGGGAATGCATGCTGAAGAAAGCCACCCATGTCTTTGTAAAAATACATCTCTTACTTGAGAAAATACGGTCAGAATTATTCACACCCAGTGATTTTACGTCGTCGGAAATTGTACCCTCTGTAATTGTTATCATAGTCAGACAGTAATTAAGCATCTGAACTTCCCTGAGTTACTTCCCTACTGGTTCTAGAGCATCGAGGCATATCTTCATTCTTTAATTTCTTTTGCTTGCTTCATCTCTTGTTTGAAGCTGCCTAGTCACAGATTTAATGCATAATACAGTACTTAATAAATCTGAAACTAGCTTGTAGAATCATTTAAATGAGTCGTTTTCATTTGTCTCTGTCTCTTTCTCCCTCTAATCAGTCCCCCCCCCCCACTCTCTCTGTCTCACATACACACACCATTGTAAGTCATTACTGTGTACCACTTGACAGTTGGGAGCATGTCTGACTTTCTATGTGTTCTTCTTTGTGCAGAGAGCGAGGTCGTCCCGCCAGACTGCCTCCGCCCTCGCTCCTTCACCACGGTGCGCTCCTCCTCCCTGCGCCGCGAGGCCGACGACTCGCGCCTCTCCGTCAGCCTCTGCGACCTCAACCTCCAGCAGGACGAGCACGGGGGGCCCCCGCACCCCCACCGCGGCCACGCCCTCCACCTGGCCCCCGGCTCGGCCTCCTGCCCCATCCCCCAGAACTCCCTGAACTCCCAGCAGTCGTCGCTGCTGCCCCCGGCGATGGAGAGCGACCTCCACTTCCACCAGCTGCGTGGCGCCCACATCAAGACGCTAGATGAGCAGACGGTGGCGCGGTCAGAGCACGCCCGCGAAGAGCGCACGCTGGTCTTCACCGACCGCCCGCTGCGCACGGGTGAAACGGTCTTCATCAAGGTGACCAAATCCAGCCCCGCCCGCTTCGGCTCGCTCTCCTACGGCGTGACGTCGTGTGACCCGGCCGTGCTGCGGCCCAGCGACCTGCCCTACAACCCGGAGGCGCTCGTCGACCGCAAGGAGTTCTGGGCGGTCTGCCGCGTGCCCACGCCACTGCAGAGCAGCGACATCCTGGGCTTCCTGGTCAACCAGGAAGGGGAGGTGATTCTGAGCCACAATGGCGTCAGCGCGGGGATGCAGGTGTGCGTGGACAACTCCCGCCCCCTCTGGATGTTCTTCGGCTTGCACGGAGCCGTGACTCAGCTGAGGATTCTGGGTAAGTCAGTTCCAGAGATGGAAAATGAAACCCTAAGCAAAACACCATGGCAGCTCTGAAGTTATCGCATGAAGTGCATTGCTTTGGATGAAAGCAAAACCCTAGATGAAAACACTGACTGTAATACAGGCTGACGATTAGTGTCACAGTTCACAGTTATCTTGTGGTGCTGAAAGGCCTGACTAATCTTTAAGCTGTTGTTGGTTTTAAGAAAGGATTTCAGGTCTAAATGCAGCTCTTTTCTGTTGAAGGTATAACACTGTGGTTAAGATACTGACCACCTATAAAGATTCCCACTGCTCTGAAGATTAGGTTCAGGATCAGGCCCTGATCACGTCAAGCCACAGGAAGTTGGAAAGAGTCATTGGCGTACCTTGAAGCCTCCCTCTTGCAGACAGGAAGTCTAAATACAGTGAGGAGGATTACGGAGGAACCTTGAGCTGCGGGGGAAGGAAATAACAGGAAATGGGAAAGCGACGAAGGAAGAGTATGAGAGCAGGAGGACAGGAGGGTGGCTGGTGACCTTTCGCAGTAGGAGGTTAGGGGACGTGACTAGTCCACAGCAGGACGCACACTTTTCCTCCCAGTGGTGTGCCAGACCGCCTGACACTTGATTACACACTGATAATGACTCTGAGCATGAGGTGTGCGTGAGTGTGTGTGTGTGTGCGTGTGTGTGTGTGCGTGAGGTCTACGCTTCCGTTCTTTATTGGCAACGGCAGCCATGGCGGTGTCTCAGGTGGCTAACTAGAACTGTGGGATATCGAAGGGGGAGTCTGAGATAATAAGTGCTCTTGTATTCTATCAAAAGTAATGAGTTCAACTCTCAAACTTCCAACTATCTGGGGGGAAAAAATAGAACTTCTTTGACTAGATATAAGACGAGGAACTTGTGGAAAAAAACCGGAAGCAATTGGAATTGTTTTTAATTCACCCTGCCTCATTTCCAGCTTCACATTAGGCTCGTTCAATTGAGATCCCAATTACAAGCTTATCAAAGGTTGGCAGGTTATTTCTGAGGTAGGACAAGCGGAAAGACATGGTCTTCGTGGACCGTGTAATCCAGTGTGACATGAGCAGGGGGGGGTTGTCTTTAACAGACTCGCGAGGACAACCGACAACCCTAAAACAGACTGAGGCAGCCAGACGTTCCAGCGTTATATGTCTGACTAAAGATACTTTTCTTTTCTAGTGCGGGTAGAGGTGGGGAGGGAAGGAAGGAAAGGGAGTGCATGGTGGAGGTTAAAGGGGGAGAGCTTTTGAAGGGTGAGATAACGAAGAGGGGGAGAGCAGGAGAGGGTCAGACGGACAGGGAAAGAAAACGGTCGGATCACATTTCACTAGAAGCTAATGCTAACTGTCCCATTGTAATAGCATGCTGTTTGCTACGTTAGTTGCATGTTGCTTGTTTGCCCTTGGTCCATTGCCCCCATGCTACAATAATACCCCTTGGCCCCTGAGGTCTTTGTGTTATTGACGTGCCTCTCTTTACTGGGACCCCAATGAAAGTACACTGTAGATGCGGCGGCCATATTTGATAGATTCCCTCCATTTTCCCCAGAGGGAAATGACCGACTTTGGTCTATTACAGGTTGTGTGAGGCTAACTTTAGCACTGTGCCTGTGGTGGCTTATGCAGGCAGTCAATACACACATGAAAACAGCACAGTGGAACTGAACTTTTTTTCCCCCCTGTAGAACCACATTTCAGTCCACAATCTACGTGTAGCTTCCTTGTGGCAAGGTTACATTATATTCTATGTACGTGAAGGGGATATTCAAACAAATCAAATTGTTTCACGGTTTCAATTCTCGAACAATATTCTTCACAGAACTGTCACAGGTCGTAGGGCGAGTGACCTGATCCGACTGGCACTTCTACGTAGCAGGATCGCTGGAGGATGCTAGAGTTGAAAAAGGATGTGGCAAAGTGCCTATACAGAAGGCATGCACTCTGCCTGTGTGTTCCTCAGTAATGGTCTGCAGAATAGCTCCACTCGTCCATTACCCAGCAGATCCTCGCTAACGATAAGGGTTGATAGCATCGGTCCAAACATGTCAGGGGTATGAACAATAGGATGCTGAGAAAGACGAGAGCTTCCACGAAGATGGCGGAGGATAAAAAACGTGGAAATGATTAAGCAATGCCTGGACACACGCATATGCACGAACACACACACACACACTACCTACTGTATATTCCGAGATAAACTGCCCTGATATATAGTCCTGTCTAAACCAAGCCCTGCAAACATGTCCTTGTCCTGATAGTGAAAGAACGAGAGAAAGTACAGAAGAGATTAAAAGACGGAGAGAATCTGAGATAAAAATACGAGAAATAATCAGAGAGGACGAGAGAGTGTGTGTGAGAGAGGGAGAGAGAGTGAAGGAGAGAGGTAGAGAGATAGAGAGAGATAGAGAGAGAGAGAGAGAGAGAGAGAGAGAGAGAGAGAGAGAGAGAGAGAAGGGAATGATTTAACACCGTCTTCTGTTTGTGACCTTAAACTACAACAACACACTAGTTCTAGGTATACGTTCAGCCAGATGATGACTCTCCTCTCACCAACCCTCACCACACATAAACCCTCAGTGTGGATCTGTTGCCCTACTTCCTAAAAGAAGGCATCGAATCAACAATGTGTTGATTCAAAACATCGACCACCCACACGGTTGCAAATGAGTCCACTATTTAAAGGATAGTGTTTCATAGGGAAGTTAAGAAGATTAAGTGTCCTCCCCTCCCTCTCTCATCTCTTCCTTTCTCCTTCCATCCATCACTCTCCCAGTCTATAAACGGAGCCCTCCATTCCATCCTCCTCTGCTATCCCCCCCCCCCTCTTCTCCTTCTCCACTCCTAATGGTGTATCCTGGTGAGCAAATGTTGTCCTCACGACTGAAGTCATCCATCAGTTTCACACACACACACACACATTCTAGACTTGGGACCCTGTTGCAGGTCTTATGTTGTCAAAGTGGACTGGTGTTGGTGTGACATATTCTGCATTGCTGTTATAGCACACTGCTCTGGAAGAGAGCCTTCAGAAATCAGCCTCTTGTATAGACATCAGGGGACAGTGGATAGATGGATGGATGGAAGAAAGAGAGAGAGTAGGATGAGGGTGATAAACTAAGAGGTAAAAAAGAGAAAAACATGGAAGGATGATTAAGGGAGAGCGAGGACGTAAACAAACGGAGAGAGAGGGAGCATCGCAGCTGTCCCTGCTCCGCTGCTATCTGATCTGGCAGTGAGATGCTCAGATCAGACCCAGGCACCAGCGTCAGCTGCTGATGGTGGGGGATCAGTCTGCCTGTCTGTCTGTACGACTTCCTGTCTGTCTGTCTGTCTGTCTGTCTGTCTGTCTGTCTCTCTGTACAACTTCCTGTTTGTCTGTCTGTCTGTCTCTCTGTACAACTTCCTGTTTGTCTGTCTGTCTGTCTCTCTGTACAACTTCCTGTTTGTCTGTCTGTACAACTTCCTGTCTGTCTGTCTGTCTGTCTGTCTGTCTGACTGTCTGTACGACTTCCTATCTGTCTGTCTTTCTGTCTGTCTATCTGTCTGTACGACGTCCTGTCTGTCTGTCCGTCTGTCTGTACGACTTCTTGTCTGTCTGTACGACTTCCTTTGTCTGTCTGTCTGTCTGTCTGTCTGACTAACTGTCTGTGGGAAGGATTAAGAGCGAGCCATGGGGACGTCCAGTCTGTGGTATCCTGGTAAAGGGAGCCCCCCAGATATACAGTATGACAGTATGCTGTAATGTGACGCCAGGGAGACCAGCATATCGCTGGAGACACGTGTGAATGTATTTTCAGCACAACAGTACGGCACACATATGCACTCACTAATCCATGCACGCACAACTGCATTCCCAACGCTTGCACACACTGCATGTTACATAGCCTCTTCTGACATTGAGTACAACACGCAGGCTGTCTACATGGCACAAGCACAGTCCTACACAGTGAGGCGTGGGTCACCAGGACAACCCTCATCACAAACAAACAGGCCAGATCCTACTGCCTCTGCCCCTCAGATATAGACCCCTTCAAACTCTTCTTACTCAACGTTGCTTTATCGCATGATGTCAGGGACCTTGTCACTTCAGAAACAAACACCACCATCAGAGCCAAGATGGAGTCTGTCAATGTCTGTTTTCTGACCCAAAATGGACACCTAGCTGCTTGGCTTACCATGGACATCAGTCTTAGTAAATCAGTTGGTACTAGAACAGACATGGCTCGGGGAGAGAAGTCACGAGGGGAAGAGGGGATGGGAGGAAGAGAGACATAGAGGAGGGAAAGAGAGAGAGAGGGGAAAACAAGAGAAGACAGATGAGGTGGAAAAACAGTCAGCTGTCAGAGGTAATGATGGTCTTTGACACACAAGACAAGTTCAAATGTTTCCTACAAGTCCTGGAAAAATGGTTTAACAGTAAATGTACTTTACCAGGAACATAACTGGCGCTTGCCGTGAGAAACAACATACTCAACGATGTATCTATGTTTGTTCCTTAAAAATAAGAGTTGTGTTGGCTAGTCTGCAGTTGCTATTGTTGGACAGGAAAGCTTTTTTCTTTTGAATACGATCAATGTCACTTGATGGTGGGAATTGGCAAAGCATTTTGCTGTCTTAATTTGAACGTCAAGAACAAGGATCAATTTGCATTCTAATTTGTTGAATGTTAAACTGTTCTTTCATTATCCACTTTGAACAAATCGTTATTCTTCGTTTAAAATGACTGCATCTGCCAATGCCAATGGGTGATGTCTTTTCTGTGATAATGTTACTTTCTGTGATAATGTCATTCTATAAATACCGTTTTATCACCCATTACCACGTGATAATTCCCTCTAGTTGATGTCTGACCCTTGACTTTGCGAGTCCAATATGTTGCATCATTCAGGGAGTCCCCAACTTGACCTATGACCTTAAGCATACCGCCATTCCAACACGTTCCCAGAACCTGCTCTGGGAATTTAAATGAGTCCCCCCCCCCCACTTTCCACTTCAAAACAGACTAGAAAGGACAAAGCATGTCTGAACTAGGAAAGAGGGCTTGGCTGTCTACTTCAAAAGACAGAGTGTGTTAAATAACATCCCTTCAACTTACCCTCTCTCTCCCCTCCTTTTTCTCCTTCTCTTCATCCAGGCTCCACTCACCTGGGGGAGGCGCGGGGCCCCTCCACCCCCGGTTCCCTGTCCTCGTCCCCCCGCACCCCCAACATCCTGGGCAGTGGGAGCTCTGACCCCGTCCTGACCGCTGGGCTCAGCTCTGGGGCTTACTGCAGCTCAGCAGGAGGTGGGTCGAACCCCAAACACTGAAGAGCACACACACACTTAGACACTGTCAGAGACACACACAGACCCACAGACACACACATATTCACACACAGCCCCACACACACACACACACACACACACTCACACACAGACCCACAAACAGACTCACACACACAGACCCACTCACACACACAGACCCACTCACACACAGACCCACTCACACACAGACACAGACACACACACACGCAAAGAGACAGAGTCAGTGCTGCACACAAGCATACATGCAATGGTGGTACCCAATTACCCATAAAAGCCTGAACACTCACTCAGCACTCTATCAGTCAGCCCTCAGGGGGTTGGGTAGGGACACACACCATCAGAGCCATATGCTGTCATGTGATGTCGGTTGACGTCCCGTGATGTCTGTTGAGCGCATCGACTGTCCCCTTCTGGGTGTTGCTGCGTAGACAGGGATAAAGGACAAGATGTCTCCGACACGTGTGTTATGTCACTAAGCTCTCACAGTTACATAAACGTGTGTTTCTAAAAGTGACGCCAGGCAAAGCCTACGCGAGCCAGTTGTCGTACGTCTTGCTGTCAAACGGCTGGATGACAAGGAGACGGATTTCAGCATAGCAGGGTGTCACAGGCTAAAGACAAAATGACTGATGTTCTACAAGTCAGTGGTAGAATATCTGCAATGTTGCTCTACAAGTCAGTGGTAGAGCATCTGCAATGTTGCTCTACAAGTCAGTGGTAGAGCATCTGCAATGTTGCTCTACAAGTCAGTGGTAGAGCATCTGATGGCGAATAAACAGGTTTCAGTGACAACTTGAAATAGTTTCGATTAAGAGGGTCGATTTATGACTTATTACATGACATGACAGACACATGTTTGAAATGACATACTCATTTATTATTGTTATTTGTGTTTGTCCGCCCCTTTCTCTCCGTCCCCTTCGTCCCACTCTCTCTCTGTCCCCTCCGTCCTCTTTGTCCCAC
Organism: Plecoglossus altivelis; assembly: GCA_036571765.1. Lineage (NCBI taxonomy): Eukaryota > Metazoa > Chordata > Actinopteri > Osmeriformes > Plecoglossidae > Plecoglossus > Plecoglossus altivelis. The sequence goes on from BROE01000002.1 coordinate 4,991,462, forward strand.
TCTCTCTCTGTCCCCTTTGTCCCTCTCTCTCCGTCCCTGTCTCTCTCTGTCCCCCCCCCCCCCCCTCACAGGAACCATGCCCAGCTCACCCACCAGCCTCCCCAAGTCTCCTACCTTTCCGTCAGGTCGCGGGCCGTGGTCGGGCGACGAGTGCTCCATCTGCTACGAGAACGCGGTGGACACGGTGATCTACGCCTGTGGCCACATGTGTCTCTGCTACACCTGCGGCCTCAAGCTGAAGAAGATGGCCAACTCCTGCTGTCCCATCTGCCGGCGACAAATCAAAGACATCATAAAGACCTACCGGAGCACGTAGGGGGAGGGGCAAGGGGAGTCGGCGGTGGTGGGGACAGGAAAAAAGGGACCTGTCTACATGAAGGGTCTGAATATTTAATATTGAACTGACTCTGGTGGTGGTTGGAAAGAGGAAGTTTAGAGGAGGAAGAGAGAGAGAAACCTTTTGAAGTTCAGGGAGGGAGAAGAAGTCTGGTGTTTTGTTTTTTTTTCCGCGGGTGTTTTCAAGGAATCCTCTTTGTTTTAAATAGCTTCCGTTCAAAGGCAGACAGAGTCGAGGCGGTGAGGGTCTCATGTATTTCATACTTGTTGCACTCAAAGGGTCTAATGTTGTTTGAAGTAACAAAGGGGGTTTACCGTCTCTCAGGGAGAGGAGTTTGTACTCTCTCTGGGGATTCAGGAAGTTTCTCTGAGACTTTGAGGAAGTGAGGAGGAAGTGACATCGCTCGTACTTTTTTCATTTGTTGTCGGAGTTATGTTTGAGATATGGGGAGAACCTTGCTCGATATGGAGGCAAATTAGGTGTTTTCAGGCTCTGTGTCTGGATATTAGCTATTTATTCTGCGGTGGAGGACTGTCTCATTCGACCTATTTAATCACACCCAGACTGTTGCTGCTCCAACAAGGCAAAGTGTCATCCAAGTGTGTGGTGCTTCATGCATTTCTCAGTATGTCACAACTTCTGTCTGTGTGTTACTGAGACAAACTGCAGCGAAAAGGTGAGAGGACCTATTCATGCATCGTAACGAGAAAGCGATGCATTTCTGTAGAAGTAATACGATATGTCACTGGGAGATGGCTAACGTGGTTACAAAGCAAAACCTAATGTGGAGTCTGCAGTCCTGCAAGGTCGCGTACTCTCAAACCTAATGTCACCTGTACGTTAGATATTTCATAGCAATTGTGGGTGTTAACGCTGTTCTATTGCTAGCTAGCCGCTCAGTTTGTAGTGTTATTGCACTGATCTGACTATTTCTCCTTTCATACATGCCCCATTATGAAAGGAAAGGATAATGACTTTCACAAATGGGCAACAGACCTTGGAACAATGCAACCTGCAGCCTAAATACCCCCAGAATTATTTTTCCAGATCATGTGACAGGAAGCAGGAAGTTAACAAACTGTAATTGGGAGATCCCCAGGTCCAACTATTTTCTGATATCTTTCCAAACTGGGGTTAAAAGTCTAGTATTCAAGAGCCCAAACACACTGTGAACATGCGTATGATGAATAAGGTTCCCTTTTTAAAAGACTCCCTTGATCAGCCACCAAGCCTTGGGACTGTTGCCATGGGAATGGCAGCAACCACAGATATGACACAGAAATCTGCCTTAACTTCTGAAGGGTTCATTAGTTTTGTGTGGACGTGTAAAGCACTGTGGTTGCCTGGTTCCTGTACATATTTTCACCAGGACCCCTTACTGGAAACCAAATATACTGCTTAGTGGCAGGAATGGACAAGTCAGGAAGAAAACACGAGGAAAAAAGCACAGAACTGAATTCAAACTGGTTTTTATATCTCAGATAGCTTGCTAGCTTAAAGGTCAGGTGTATCAGAGAGTGAATAACATGTTAAGACAAGGCCCTTGGTCTCAAACCAATGTACAGTCGTTCTATCATTGGCACAAAGTACAACACTCACACCAGCAACGTATAAACTTTTGATTCAGGAGCAGAGAAACGTCATGTGGAAACTTGATATATTTAACGATCGATGTGTCGTCTTTTTGCGCACAACATCTGATCTTCGTCTCTTAAGTCGGACATGACCCCCATCAACACAGTTTAACATAAATCATTTATATGTGTACTGGAACTACAAGCCATTGCTTTCCACAGAAAGCTGCAAGGCTTTAAAAAAACAACATTCTCTCTCTTGGGGAACCTACAGCAACATGATGTAATATAAGACATTTGACACACGGGGCTTGAATCTATGCTGCTATAGTGTTCGTCAGCTCCTCTTTGGGGCAAATGCTTACTTAGTTGTTACCACGACAGCCCACCAGCCGCTCATTAACAGAACTGTGTTTCGCTACTGCTTGAAATGTTCATTGAGATTTGAATGTTAATTTATGCGATAGGACTGAGGAAAAAAAAACCTATGTTGTCTGCTTTTCCCATTTGTTCATGTTGATCATCATGATTGTAATGTTTGTTTTGTGTTTTTGCTTTTTTTTTCTCCGTAGAACCATAAAACAATTAACTTTTCAAATGTTTTTTTTTGAATCCTTCAACAAGGAGATACAAAAACGATCTTGTACCTTAAAAGCTATAACAAGATAAATTGCAGTATACAATCACAACCTCGTTGCTTCGGGTACAAGATAAGGACAGATTCATCCTTTAACATCCTTCTAATTCAGATGGAGATTTTTTTTGTCGTAATTGTCGTTTGAACCTATTCAAGGGTGTTCTACCTGGTTTGTGCAGCCCTAATTGAAATTATTGAAAAGGCCATTGTGTCGTGGTCCTGTTCAGTGTCACTTTATAAAGCTCCTGATTGTAATTTTGTAAGTGATTAGTCTCTAGGCATACTCTGGGATATTGACCATGTTTAGTTGTTTTTTTTAACCAAATCTAAAATTCAATCAAACTTAGATTTGTCAACCCTCAATATGTTGCATACTTGTATTTTCCCCCCATTGGTGTGTCATAGAATTATTTTTAAAGTACTTTTCATACTTTCCTAATATGATGAACACTAAGATAGCATTGTATGACTGATTTAAAAAAATCTGTCCATTGTCCAGGACAGTCCACTTTAATGCAGGGAATTTCCGTCAGAAAATGGCTCTTACTCGTGGTGACGTCATAACCTATTATTACCGGTTTAGGTTTTACACAGCAAATCTTAAATAAATGAGTTGCAATGTTCTCAATATTTACACAGAAACCATTTTTTAGGGGGTTCCCCTGTCGAATGTGGTTGACCCTGTATTGTACTGTGCTAGTTACCCTCTACGTTGGTATGTGGACAGATTCCGCCGAAATGACTGTACTTTGCTAGTGCGTTCTACAACTTATATATCCCAAATGTTAGGATGCTTCTGTTTGTAAGAAGAAAAAAAAAAAAGCACGTCAGTAGATTTGCAGTGGTCGTTCTTCTTTTGCTTTCAATATTTTCAGTTGTGTTTGAATTGATCGTTCACTCTATACTAGTTTGTGAACACAGGGACCAATTGACTACAAGCTACAAAACACGACGCTTCAGTTTAACTACAGCGCATTCTTTGTGAACGTTATTTAGTCAGAATGGAATCATCGGACAATGTTTTGAAGACCATATTTTGTTATTGGGTTTTCGTTGTGACTCTTGCTGAGGAAATACCTTGCAAACGTGTTGATTTCAAAACTTGTTTCCAAGTGATCTATATGTTTGTGAGCGTTTTTAACATGAGTCGGACCATTGCGTCAATAAACTTTCCAGACATATTTCAGCAAAATGTCCCTGTCTGCTTGTTTTCATTTTCTCACATGTCTATTTTTCACATCTAGAAAGGTGTACATTTACTAGTTTAAAACAAGTATATTGTATATTACATGTTTAAAACATTCAACATTTTCTTATGTAACATTTCATTGATTTTGACACCTATCACAAGCTACCCATGTATATGGATTCGTCAAGGACATGTCCATGTCCGTGTTAATCCAAATATTTCTTTCATCATAAAACAAAGAAAACCAAATGCAGTGGACAGCTGTATAAGTCGCTGACCCAGTGAGGTCAGGGGTCATGGTACAACATACCTCTTGGGTCCCCTGTTACATCGTAATTTGGTAGTGAGTGGTCCAGCTGTCCAGGTGCTTTACTGTACATTCCAAAGGGGAACACACACACACACATACTGCCACACACATACACATTGTGACAAACATTGTAGGACACAAACACACATTGTAACAAATATTATGACACACACACACATTGTGACAAACATTGCAACAAATATTGTGACACACACACACACACATTGTGACAAACATTGTGACACACACAAACAGGCTTCGGAGCAGAAGGCACCAAGCAACTTGCCCAAATATCCCCTTGAAGCCTCCAGATATCCATAGGTGGATGAGCCATTAGTGGATCATCTCATCATCTGCCAATGTACACAGATTGTTCACAGACCTCTGTACCTCACTGTTATGATAGGTAATAACTAACTAAGTGACCATGTAGAACCAGCCTGTCGTTAAAATGTATGGCTATGCATAACCCTGCCGACCGTTAAGGTGCATCGTTATTTTATGGTTGCGGCGTGGGGCGAATCTCATTTGGAATCACGGCAAGTTCGTTGATAAGTTATTGAGTTAACCTCATCGGTATGCATCAGAATGTATGCAGGTCTTGCCATATGCTGACCGTCGCGTAGACCTCTCAAGGATCTGTTTTTGTTAACGATCGGCCTTCCTTAATGCACAGTCTGGTTCAAGACTGCCACCTAGTGGTGATGTGTCTCATCGGTCCTATTCGATGAGACCTCGGTGTGATTTCTTCCTCCCGTGGGTACCCCTCTGTCTATCATGTAAACACCTGAAGATCACAGTAGAGTTCCCGTATTAGAACTCCTTCAGAACTGTCACCAGGACCTCACTCAATACCCCCCGATAGTCTCCACAGACGAGTCTTTGTGTACCACTTCTCTCAAAAATGTCGGGTTGAGTGCTGATATTTACCTTACGAATTCCATAACGTCGCTGATAAAGATGATGAATTCCCTAACCTTTACGCGGAGGTATGATAGAGTGCAAGCGCACGTACTGTCGAAAATGCATATATATCATTCTTACAGGTGGAAGAATGTGTTGTGGTTCGAAGGCGCATGTATGAGGGCAGATTTATCATGTTCATTTAGACGCGTGTGATGAATCTCGCTGCGTTACGTGTGTGTTCGAGAACTCGGGAGAAAAACTGCCGTTTCGTTTTGTCTCTTTTAGCCGATGCTTGCCTGGAGAGTTGTCATTTGTCTTCATTACCGGTACTCTGCCTCTCACACTTTACAGTTCACAACCTTAACGTTCATTTAGTCGGTGGTCCAACGTTACTCAAACTGCAGTTGTCCACCCAACAATAATATTGTTAATTTGTAAAAGATTTGTATCTTTCATAGTATTAAAGGTAATCGGTGAAAGCACAAACGGGTTGCTAATAAGAACAAAGACGGGAGTTAAACAACTAAGATAATACATTTAATAGGTTTTATCTTTAGGGCAATGCAAGATACAATGTAAACATGATTCAACAAGATACAAAAAAAAAAAGATTTCAAAATGAAATGGTATAAAAAAAGGAAAAACCCTGTTTTCAAAGAAATGCACTCACATAGCCATAATCTCCCATTTTAATGAACTTACTTATCTTTAATTCATCTGACTGCCATTTCGTTTCACTGACTAATTGCAATGTTTGTGAACATTTTGTGAAATCTTGTAAGAACATAGCCACTACATGACTCATATCTTACTTTGTCAGTGACAGTCTAATCAGTCATTCTAACTCCCACCTATTGGTACCTTTCAAATTCAAATTTTTCACTCCATTTCTCTCACATGCATCTTTTGAATACAAGGGCTCCCTCTAACCGTCACGCAAAGTTGCGTGAAAGAAAAACATTCGGCAAAGAAAGGAAAAAAACAACAACTTGTTATTATTATTATTATTATAGCACCTCCTTTGGTCCAGGTAGACTAAGGTATGCTGGTAGTGGATCGTCATTGGGCTAATCTGGGAACACTGTAAGAGGGCCAGATTGTATCAAGGACACGGAGTTAGTTTGAGACTTAGAAATGTTCTCCCCCCCCAAAGATTTGGGAATATTTGGCAATCATTTGTCTGTGATGTCATACAATTAAGGTGATGAAGGCTTTTGGCCTATTGGTGGGAGGTAATTTCAGCTAACGAGCGCAGCGATATGATTGGACTTGCTTGTGAGGGTGCGAATGAAAAGACAGAGGGGATGGTTATTAAAAACAGGAAGTCCAACCGAGAGAACGCCTCAGCACAGCTTGAAATACACAAAGACCCAGCATGCTCCATTCCTCAACAGCGCCTCGCATTAACATTGTGAACACATACCCAACCCCCACCCCAAACCCACCACCAGACACAAATAAATCAATACAGCAAGATTTCATCTAGCTGTGCTTGTTAGCTTAGCATACTCAGCGATCCACTTAAGTGCAAACTTTAGCCAAAGTGCTAACACTCGGGAGACCATCTTTTCCATCTTTCTCTTGCCTTTCCTCAGTAACCCTGCTTCAAGCGCAAACAACAATAAAAGCTCGTCCAAACAAATCGTACAACCTACATAACGACCCTATCCCCCCGGACACCAAACATCTCGCACCCCGCTCACGCACACTTGCTACACCTTTCTACAACACACCTTTTTTCCCTTTGCCTCCATTGCTCGCCCCATCTAAACACAGCTATCCCACTAACACCAAGATGAATCAGGCACGTGACGACGGCAGCACGCGCTTAAGAAGACGCTAGAGAGAGCTGGAGAGAATCTGCCTCTTCATTTGTTTGGTGTTAAGTCCCTTGCCGGGAAGAAGTTTGGCTCTCGGTGCACCATGAGAATCCACCCCCGGCTTCAAACTGCACCGCAATTAAAATGGAGGCCTGGCTAATGAGATTTCACAGCTGTGGCCGTTCATGACAGGTTCATTAGCCCGGCCTGTGGGATGCTGAGAGAGGAGAGAGAGCACGAAAAGCTGGTGGTAGCTCTCTGTTGAGAAGGGCTGTCCTGACATGTTAATGGTGTAGCCAGCATCAACAGGACAACTAAATAGCTACAGGTCTAGTTCTCCAATCTGTTCCAGTTTGTCTCTGCGTACTGTAGCTGAGAGACACTCACTGCTCTTTCTCTTCTTTACCATGTCTCTCCCTCTCTATTTTCCTCTCTCTTTCTCTCCATCTTTTTCTCATCCTCCTCCTTCTTTTATCTCCATGTGGCTGGCTCTCTCAAGCTCCGACTAGCATCTGTCCGATTCATCTCCAGGTCCCACGTCCTACCTCTATTGCACACTCTTCTCATCATCGACCTCCATCTTACTTTCTCCTGACTTCACCTGCATGCTACCCGTTGCCTCCTCTGCGCACGCGATCAAACACGCAAACACACACACATACTGTACTACCTGACACAAAACCTTATTTCAGTAATCCTCTTTTATCTGCTTTCCCCCCCCTCTTTCTTCCTCCATCCCTCCATCCCTCCCTCCCTTCCCTTGGAGTGATTAACTGCTGGGACTTGAAGCTTGGGCTGAGGCGAGGATGGACAGAATCCAGTGAAGGAGTGAAATAGAGAGGGATGAAGCACTGGAAATGGGAGGGGGGGGGAAGAAGAGAAGTCTGCAGCTACTTCCAGTGGCTGTATGAAACCCCCCCCACGCAGGCGGAGCGATCCGCCTGAAAGCCCCCGTCAATTTGCTGGAGTAGAAAGAGCAAGCACAGAGGAGAGGGGCTGATAGGGTGGAGGAGGGAAAGGAGGAGAGAGGAGACCGGGGGGGGGGGGGGGGTCTCGCTTGGTTGACCACCCAAATAGGGCGGATTCCTTATCTGTTTCCTCAAGACATAGGTTCCTCTCGTCAGCGTGGGAGTCTATGTGTGCGCGTAGGGCAAGGATACATAGATGCCCTTCGCCAATGTCGAAATTTGTGTGAGTCTGTGTGTGTGTGAATGTGTGTGTGAATGTGTAGTGTACAAATAAAGGCGGGGGGGTTGTATAGATAGTGGGGCTTTGCTATCAGAATAGGGGAATATATCGTAACTGCCAAAGCTGTTAAGCTCCATCACTGTTCATATATGGGATTAAGGACTAAGGGAATGTGCAACCTCAAAACAAATGTATTGCACCTTGAAAAATACGAATTATGAGAATCTGTTGCTAAGCCATGTACTGGGGTATTATGACAGTAGTTTGTTGGGTGTTGCAGAAAGATGTGCTGAACTAGAAATGTCCGGGGAACCCATGTCCTTCTGGCCTGTTTACTAGCCTGGGTTGTCTTGTTGACATCTTCCAGTTCACAACGGTGACGGATTTCAAATTGTCATTATCGCCATGGAAATAGAGAAGGAGGCCAACGTCTAGACAACCACGTTGGAAAATGTCAAGTGAGTCATCTTAGGAGGAGGAGACAAACTCGATAGAAACCAAAACAAAGCTGCATAACAAAATGAATTATGTTCAGGCACAAATGTGATGGAGCGTGACCAGAGAAGCCTATGTTGATGCAAAAGGAAAAGCCAGATGTCAATGTTGTCAACACAGGCCAGGTCATTGGGTTTCGGCCATGCCATTCACAGATCACTGGCCAATCAGGTGGCCGGGAGGGCTAAATTGAAAGGGGATTCCTACACAGCTATTGGTTAAGTGAGAATGACCAGTTTGTGGCAGGGTGCTTCATCTTCTATTGCACATGTCCTCAATATTATATTCATGACTTACAATGAGATAAAAAGAAGGTGAGGGGGGGCATTAAATAATAAGATGACAGTCTTTTGACCAAAATATCGAAAGCGGGTAAAGACTGAAAAAAGGTACATTTAAGACACACTTCTACACAGCTAAATTATATGGAAAAGCCTAGCTTGACACGTTACAATTCCCTTGTAATTTCATGCGCCAAAAAGCTATGCAAATTGTATTCAATCGAACAAAGCCATATGCATTAAAATATGTGCTATAGCGAAAAGTTCAAAGTGAGTCAACACATTTACATAATGCCTTCGTCAACGGGGAGTGGGAGGACAGAACAGAGGCACAGAAAAGACTTGACGTACCATCGAATTTAGAAGACGTGCTATCATAATGACTTGGAATCTTAAGTACTCTAAGCTGTGACAACTGTTGTACATTTAGTTAATGGTTCTTTACCAATGACCATAATGACAGCACTTAGTGTGACAAAATATTGGATTGGCCAATCGTGAGGGCGAAATTGAGATTCACCAAATAAATACAGTATTCCTAATCAGGCATTGTGTAAACAACAGTAAAGATGAAGGAAGTGTCCATGATTTGCTAAAGTTGCAGCACACAGCATTGGAAAAAAAAGTAATTTAGAAGGTTGAAAAAAAAAAAAAAAAAGTAATTATTGCCAAATACAAAAAAACCTGAAAGGTGTACTTACTATCACTTTAAGTACTATATTAGCTGCAATTATATTTGGAAACATTCAAAAACTGGGTAAAGTCACTGCCCAGCAGTGCATTGTAACTATTGCACTGATGCAAGTGGCCCCCAGAGTGAGCACTGTGTGATTACTTGAACAATTAATTTGCGACTAACATCACAACAGAAGTCGCCATTTATCCAATTCTTGTTTTCAAAAAGTTGGAATTTTCACAATGACTGAGGTAAATTTGACAACTCCCTACAGGAGTTGAAATGCAAAAAAAAAAAAAATACAAAAACCTATTTGGAATAAATAATATGCTGACTGCATCTTTACATTAATGCACCGTTCAAATGTTTAAAGTGCATTAATTCACAAAACCGAACGACTTCGTTCCCTCCATATTGTTTATGTGTGATCACACAGTAACAACTAAATTCAACAATGGTTGGCTAAATAGATAACTGCGATCGAGCAGGTACTATACTTTGTTTTTGACTATAACACTGTCCAGCAGAAAATGAAATGAAAGGTTGGTGTTGAACTCCAAGTTGAGAGCGCACACCTTTTTATTAGAAAACATATTTCAGCAGTCTTGAACACCAGCCATTTGAAATGCTTCTTAATTTGGGAGTAAATTTATGACTACAACTGTGTTTGGGGAAATCAAGCAACTTTGACCTTTGACTACGGTGAAATATAGTTAGGCTTAATTCAATGAACCCCCAACACATAAATATGTGAAAAAAAATATCAATTTGAACGGGAATAGCCAACCAAATGATATGACTCAGTAAACATGAACACTTTTTCGAAAATCTCTCAAAGTTGTACTTTAAATAAATTCTGGAAAACACAAATATCTGTGTTTTGAAGTGAATCAGCTACCTCAATGTGCTTGAATTTGGGTCATTAAAAAAAATCAAGTGCTTCCAGATATTTTCAAAACTATTAAATATTATCTTCAGCTTTGACGCCTCGTTTGAGATATTTTGTTGAATGAACTGTGTCACTTGTACTGATCAATAAATAGAGTCAAGCTATGGAATATAGCCAATGTAATGATATTAGTCTTTGGTTTGATCACATTTTGGGCAGTGTAAATCCCTGGGATGAAATGTTAATTTCTCCACCATATTTCCAGTACTCATTTCTTCAGCAGCAACACTAGTCTACGGATCATGCAGCACTATATACAAAGTCAATTATCTGGACCTTAGGAAAGTCAACGGTAAACTATACTGTAAACTACTATAGTACTTGGTTTCGAGTTGAAGCTCATGCATGAGGTGGGTTAGTTATAGAGAATTCAAGTTACAAATATTTTCTCACTCTCGCTCCTGAAGGCAAGATTTGACTTGTTTCAAGTTTGACAGGTTTCCAGCTATTAGCTGTCATCCAAGGTATTTTGGAGATATTCGTTTTCGCTTTGAAATCGCATTTGACTGTAAAATAAAATGGAAAAAAGGGGATCCACTAGTAAATGTAAGCCAATTATCTGAAACTCCGCCACAGGTATTCTGCCAATGGCAAACAGGCAGATGGTAGACCACCAGACGAAGCTTCGACTCTGTTCCAATTCTAGGCTGTCGGTGTCACACACAAGAAAGCAGAAATACTTCTCTAAGAAAGACAAGACACGCAAGACATTAAAAACATACAGAAATCGAAGAACAAAAAAAAAAAGCGAATCAAAGATTACTCGTTTAAATTTGCCTGTGACTCGCGTCACTCATTTGACCTCTTTAAGCTCCTCTCCGCCGCTCTCTGCCTTCTAGGTTTGACTCGGGTTTGGAATACAGCACTCCAGATTGATCCTTTTCCGCTCGTTAATCCTCCTGTCTCCTGGAGGTATTCTCGTTAAACACGTTTTACAAAAATAATTTGGTGGTGTATCCATGCGCTTGTGGGCTTATGGCACTGCAATACACTTTGGTAGATTCACCGATGTTCCATATATTTAAATCAGAACCTCCTCTTCAGTTGATCATTTACACAAGGCACCTGTTTGGCATAGTCATGTATGGGCAGGAATAATACAAAGCCCTAACCCTGCTAAACTCCTTCCCCCTCCAATGTAAACCTCTTAAAGAAGGTGTCATTTCATCTCCTAAAAACTCCCAAAACCCGACATCCTTGTCATGTTTCTCCTGACGCTGCGGTGGTCGACTCCATATTCGGTCTCTCGTTTCTTTCCCACCACGCGTAAAATCTTTTACAGTTTTCCATGTGTACATTTTTAGTAAACCAGCACTAAAGTTCCTTTTTCGTCATAACTGAAGAGTATTAAAACAACCCGCTTTTTTACACAAGTCTCTCAGAAAATGTAAATATTTGGAGCATATTGCTTTTTGGGAAAGTCTAAGATGGCCCTAATGGGAGATGTCACCAACAAAAGTACAGATGACATCACAGGTGGAGGTGGGCATTCTCATTTTTTCCTCTCTAGGTAGTTGGAGGGGACCCAGCCCTTTCGGGGGTGTAGAGGATCTTGTATCTGGCAGTACCACCATCCGTTGGGGTTCCTCTCCAGAACCTCAAGGCTGGTGCCTTCAGAAAAGCCCATGGTCTCGTCATCTCCTCTATAGTCAGCGATGGACACAAACACCTCCCTTCCCAAGTTGTTGTGGATCAGCTGGTTCTTCTCGATGGGTTTGGGCCGGACCGTGGACACGGGGATGCCGTTGCGCTGGGTGATCCGGGTCAAGGTGTCCGCTCCGGCGCCGGAGCTTAAGCCCATTCCCGTAGAGGACCCCGTGGAGGAACGCTCCGAAGGCCTTGCTCTGCTGTCCACGACTGCGTGCGGGCGGACCGTGGTGAAGGAGGAGTTCCGGCGGACCGAGGTGGAGGAAGAGCCAGATCGGTATTGATCGCTGGCGCCCAGGGACTCGTTGCGCCTCAGCGACCCTGTCATGTAGTGGGAGTCCCTCACCGGTTGGGGTGAGGACACGAAGACAGACTGGGGTCGCACGGCAACCTGGCGGACGCCGTTCCTCATCCGGACGGCCCCATTGACAATGCTGGAGGGTTTGCTGAAGCCCCCAGGAGGCTTGGACGGGATGGGGGGAGTGTTCCTCCTCATTCCCACCTGGTGCTGGTTCAAGCCCTGGAGGTTGATGTTGTTGAGTGCCAAGACCCGCTGCTCGTTCTTCTCCAGGCTGTTGGACTTGCTCCCGCTGCCCGCCTCTGAGAGGTGTCCATCAGACCCGGACCCGACCGTGTCTCCCCCAGAGCGGAGGGGCTCCAGGTAGAAGGTGGGGACCCAGCCCTCGTCGACGCCCCAGCGGACGAACCACCATCCGCTCTCCTGCTTCTCTATGACCTCCACCTCCACCCCGGCAGGAAAGCTGAGCTCTGACTCCTGGACCTTACTGTAGGCGTCCGTGGTTCTGTAGAGGGTGAACCCCTCCATGTCCGAGTCACCCCGGCTCCCCTTGGAGTAGACGGACGAGAGGTCCGAGGTGCTCCGGGACGAGCCGGAGTCCTCGGACGAGATCACGGACGCAGTTTCCGAGTCTTCGCCCCTGGAGGTTTTGAGGTGTCGGATCTGACCGGTAGGTCTCAGTTGACGCCTGAGGGAGCTGATGTCCATCCGCTCTGGGCTCTGCGGCTCAGACTTGGTGAGGAGGGGTTTGGGTCGGACGGAGGGCTTGGGCTTGGTGGACGGGCTCTGCCCTATTCTCTGCTCCACCTCCCTCCTGAATCCTGGGCCTCGCCCAGGGAGTCTACCCGACTCGTCCGACGAGGACCTCGGGCTTGTTTCCACCCGTCGTCCCAGGGTCTGACTTCGGCTTAGTTCAGGGGTGAGAGGTTTGTGGGGTTTCCCAGCCATGGGGGAAGATCCCGAAGGCCTACGAGGGACAGTGGAGGAACAGTAGCTCCTTGGAGAGTTTGGCCTGTTGGAGGCTTTGGCAGAAGCGCCTTCGTCGCCGCTAGCGGGCCGGAAGCAGTCGTTCTCGTAGATACACTCCTCTTTGGTGTCCTCCGCAGACCTGAAGGAGGCTCTCCTGTGGCAGGACACCGGCGAGGCCTTACACACGGGGGCAGAGTTGCGGTACCTTTCCGTGACGGCGACACTGTTTCGCTTGACTTCCAGGGGACGCTCGCCTTTGAGGGAGTCCGTGTCGGATTCGCCGTCGCAGCCCACGGCAGGAATGTCGTACTCGGGTTCCTCGTACACAGGCCTGCTGGGAGATTCGGAGGCGGACAGACTGGTAGGCAGGCCAGACTCATCCGAGTCGGGTTTCTTGACAGGTGGAGCCGGGGGAGGGACTTTGGGGCGAGTGAGCGTGCTGGTTCGCCTGCTAAGGTTGGGTTTCTTACGCTTGTCGATATAGGAGCAGGGGGCCCAGCCCTCCATCTCTCCGATCTGCACATACCACCAGCCCCCGGAGTTTTTCTCTATAACCTGTAGACAAACAAGAGACAGGTCAGTTGACAGACATTAAACCAGGCAATCAGTCAAATAAAAATGTTTCATTCGGCTACAGGGTGATGATTCACATTCCTTGCATCATTCTCGGTCCACTCACCAAGGAATCTGCAAAAATCGCAGCCTTGACTACTACTGCCCAGCCTGACTCTGAAAACACTTTCTTTTGTCTGCATCATCAGATTCGTAATAAACAGCTCAAGGCCATGTTTTTCCTGCCTCAGCAATTGCCCACCCGGGGAACACTCAGTCACCATGAATATTTGATGCGCTCAGACATGCTTCTGTCAATACCAATAGATACACAAAAGGCTGTACTGTAAATTTACATCATATAATATCGGCAGGCCTCTGTTTAACATACTGTTCTAAATGGTGTTCCCCCCCCCCTGTTCTTACATCAGCTTTTTGTCCTCCACGGAAACTGATGCCATCAGAGATGCACGACTGGAATTCTGCGATGGTGTAGTACTCTGCTTCAACAGTAGGGGGCTCTGGTGGCTTGGGCAACTGGAATCCCTGCAGATGAAGACAAGAAGAAGACGACTTAGTTCGGAGAGACGGATGAGTTCCATCTGCGATTGTTTCGGTCCGGAGAGACGTACCAAGTTGGCTTCTCTTCGCGGTGGAGGTTTCTGCCTGAGATTTGGAGAGCCTGGGAAAAAATATGCAGCGATTTAGCATTGAACTGGACTCATGTTAACCCTATATGGCACTTTGCACACACACACTTTAAAAGCTCAGCTCACTCAAGCAGTCGGTATAAGGTCAGCAAAAACACCACATCACTTTGGATTAATCAGGCTGTAAAGCAAAGGACCACACTGTCACACAACAGAATGACCACTTACCTATTGCGTCAAAATCTATGTAAAGAGAAAATGATAGCAATTTATGCCCTCCATCAAAAATGGACACATCCCTAGTTTATGATTCTTAGACGTCACTACATTTAATCTCATTTTATTCAACTGCTTTCACTGACTCAACACAGTCCAAGCCAGAACAGCTCACCTATCTCCACTCTGTGGGGGGCGACGCGGGCTATAGCAGGAGACCCAGGCTCTGCCCTCCCCTTACTGTCCTGCAGGGCGGCGCCAGCACCAGGCCCCAGATTGGGGCTGCTGGACCCAGGAGCGAGACCAGAACCAGGCCCAGACCCTGAGCCCGACCCCTGGCCTGAGCTCGGCCTGAACTCGGGGCTACAGGGCATGGGCAGGCTGATCTCGCTCTTGGAGATATGGCGCTCGGGCGTGGTCTCTCCGTCGGTCTGGACGTCCTTCTCGCTCACAGACTTTTTCTGCAGCAGGTTGCTGATCTCCATGATGTTGCCAATGATCTCCACAGGGCCGGTCAAGGTCTTCTTCCTGGGGGAGAATTCCTCTTTCATCTTCTTCAGGTACGAGGCAGGGGCCCAGCCCTCCTTACCCAGGTGTCTGGGGGGGGGGGGGGGGGTGGGGGGGGAGCAAACAGAACCGGACGCACAAGATTAGGCTAAAAGTTGCGCTTCTGTCCTCCAGGTCCTGTGCAATGTCTACGTCTCACCAGTAGATGTCGCTGCTGCATATGAATGACGGACTGCATAGCAGCTTGTGTGTGTGTGTGTCAGTCAGATGCAGGAATACTGCGTGCCTAGCATGTGTATCTGCGTGCTTGTTTGTGCGTGTGAGCTTCTATGTGTGGGTGTTTGTTTATGTGTTTGAGTACGGGGGTGTTTACGTGTGTGTGTTCGCGTGCGTGTGTGTGTTTCAGAAACGCAGCATGTGATAATCATCAGCTGGAAAAACGCAGCATCACTCACATGCCCTCTGGGCCCACAAGGAAACTGCAAACAACTGGCATGAAGCACACACGATCAGAACACACACACACACACACACGATCAGAACACACACACACACACAATCAGAACACACACACGTGATACATCCCAGCCACAACCCAAGAAAAGGACCTACAACCACACACACACACACACACACACACACACACAAACGACCCATAGAGCCACAACACAAGGGTATGCAGAGAGCCGAACATGCTAACAGTTTCACCCAAGCATCATTAAGTAGATGAGATATAGTGTGGCCTAGAATAAAGCTCGTCAGTGTGATATCTAAGAACGTTCTCACCGCTCTCTCAGGACTCACTGACTTACAGAGGGTGAGAAACAGAACATGTACTTTGGTTCAGTTCCAACACAGCCACTGGCTCCTTCCTCTGGCCTACATACGCTGATGAGAAAAAAGGGAACTTGGATTTGGAACCGGTCCAATCCAACGTGATTACGACCAAGAGGAGAGTTTCATGGTCGGAGACCCTTGCGACCCATTGGCCCACGCGGCCTTCAATCAACTGCGAGGACCAATCAGAGGTCGGGCGTCAACGCTGAGGACCAATTAGTGGAGCTTACCTGATGTACCACCAGCCCTCCAGGTTCTTTTGGATGACCTCCACGGTGACCCCTTTCTCAAAGCTGACCTCGTCTTTGCCCTGGCTGCAGTATGGCTGGACTGTGATGTACTTTTCCTCTGGAGAGGGGATGGGGAGAGAGAGAGAGAGAGAGGAGGTAGGCAGAGAGAGAGGGGGATTGAGAGGGGAAGGGAAAGATGGAGCAAACAGCAGGGGAGAAACAATGCTATCAGAACCAGAGTCAAAGAGTGAGAGAGTCGATATTCCATGAAATCACCATAGTGCTTCCATAGATCACCATCAGATCACACCGTTGTACGCCTTACACAATAGCTGCATCAACATATAACATGCTTACAATGCCGTGCAACATGTATCACCCACACCTCAACTACTACATCATTGGAGATCCATTTTCTCCCATCCTTATTGGACCCCATCCTCAAAACATTCCCCACAGCTGCTGCTGGTGGCTAGTGTAAGCCCTCCTCGCACCCTGTGTAAAGGTGTTGTGAGGCGAAGCCAGTGGAGACTCTTGTTTCTACCCTGCGTATCACTCCACAGAGGCTGGAGTTAATAACCTAAAACTGTCAGGAATGTCTGGCACAGACTGGCTAACATGGCCTCTGTGTATACTGTAGGGTGGATGCTTTAGATGTCTCTGTGTGTGTGTGTGTGTGTGTGTGTGTGTCTGTGCGTGTGTGTGTCTGTGTGTCTGTGTGTGTCTGTTAGGAATGTCTGGCTCTGAGGGACAGGGTGTAAGGCTGAGATCAGGAGTGTGTGTGAGATTGAATGACTACTTGTTAAGTGCTTGGAAAGTAAGTATCCTAGGGTGTGTTTGTGTGCGCTTAACGTGTCAGTGTGAGTGTGAGTGTGTGTGTGTGTGTGTGTGTCGGCGCTTAACGTGTCAGTGTGAGTGTGTGTGTGTGTGCGTGTACCATTCCAAAAAGCTGCAGAGAAACCACATCTTAAATTTGATTTAATGTGATTAGGGACCTCAGGAACTAAAAATGATCTCAGAAACCTACACAAACACACACACACACACATTCATACAGGGTGTAACTGGAAGGACACCTGCGCTGACCCCCTGACCCCTGCAACCCGCCCTGTCAATAACACATGAGGTAAGCCATGAGGTCACGCCACTGTCGTTAGCCAGTCAACACCTTGGGATCTTTCTGGTCCACCTTTGACCCCTGGCCTGACTTGGTGTTTAGCGTCAAGTTGATTGAGTGGTACAATAACATCATCTTGTTCAAGATGTTTTTGGGTCATGAAGCCATTTTTCAAGTGGTTTGACACCTGATATTCCCAGCACTCCTAATCTTGTTGTCAACCCCTCGCCTGAGAAGATGAATTCCAGTCCTCCTCTCACTGACCCCAACATGAATAACCTCTCGTTTCCCTTCCTTCTCTCCGAACGATGTAGAGCGAAGAAGGGAAACAAGTGGGAGGAAATAGAGAGACAAAGAAAGAGACAGAGAGAACAACAAAAAGAGAGAGAGAGAGAACGAGATTAAGCCTCAAAAAACAGAGGAAGACGAGAGTCAGAAAGGAGAAAACCTCCCCAACCAACATTTGGAGCTTGTACAGGAGTCAGCAGTATTTTGACTGAGGGGCTATTTTCTACGGTGGAAACAGACCTCCAGTCCAGAAGGCATTGGTTTGCATGCAGCAAAGCATGGCCGCAGCCAGCGGAAACCAACACTGGACTCGAACACTAAAAACCCTCTCTCTTTCCCTCTCTCTATTCTGGTTCTCTCTCTCTCTTTCCCTCTCTCTATTCTGGTTCTCTCTCTCTTTCCCTCTCTCTATTCTGTTCTCCCTCTCTCTTTCCCTCTCTCTATTCTGGTTCTCTCTCTCTCTTTCCCTCTCTCTATTCTGGTTCTCTCTCTCTCTTTCCCTCTCTCTATTCTGGTTCTCTCTCTCTCTTTCCCTCTCTTCTCTCTATTCTGTTCTCCCTCTCTCTTTCCCTCTCTCTATTCTGGTTCTCTCTCTCTCTTTCCCTCTCTCTATTCTGGTTCTCTCTCTCTCTTTCCCTCTCCACCTTGTTTTCTCTTTCCACCCCCCTCCCTCTCTCTTTCCCTCTCTCTATTCTGGTTCTCTCTCTCTCTTTCCCTCTCCACCTTGTTTTCTCTCTCCACCCCCTCTCTATCTCTTTCCCTCTCTCTATTCTGGTTCTCTCTCTCTCTCTTTCCCTCTCTCTATTCTGGTTCTCTCTCTCTCGCTCTCCACCTTGTTTTCTCTCTCCACCCCCCTCCCTCTCTCTTTCCCTCTCTCTATTCTGGTTCTCTCTCTCTTTCCCTCTCTCTATTCTGGTTCTCTCTCTCCCTCTCCACCTTGTTTTCTCCCTCCACCCCTCCCTCTCTCCACCTCATTTTCTCCCCCCCAACCTCTCTCTTCCTCCCTGTCAGTTTTTCTCTCACTTTCCATCTTCTGTTTCTCTCTCTCCTCTCAGCTCCCGTCCTCTGTTCACGATGACCTCAAAACATGGTTGTAGAAGCGACAGAGTCCTGCAGGGAGTTATAATTGAGCTCTAGTTTCACTTGCCTCTTACAGGACTGTCACTATGACCGCGTACCACTTTATATCCAGCATGATACTGTCACTTAAAGCAAGCAAGCACCACATTTCTGCATGGCGACAGCTCCCTCTGTGCCGCGCACACACACACACACACACACACACACACACACACACACACACACACACACACACACAACTGGCACGCGCGCACACACACTAAGAAGCTGTTCCACTGTTATTTTCTTCCATGATTAAAGCCAGCCTATGGCCTTCTGCCCCACTTTCCCATTCTCCACCATCCTATTTGAGCCAGCCCTCACCCTCTTCTCTCTGGGAGAGCCAAGCTACCTAATGATGCTGCATGCTACCATAGAAATACACTCTGGCTAAGCCTATATACCCTGGCTAACTCTACTGACTCGCTTTCTATACTCTGGCTGGGGTTAAACTTTGTATCTGTCCATAGTAGGCCACACAGTAGAACACACAGTCTCATCAGTTTTGGCGAATCGTAGTCCTGGAAAACCTTGTGTGGGAGTATGTGTGTGTGTGTGTGTGTGTTTCTGAGATGAAACACATGATGATACAAGAGTGATGTGTCATCAAAGATGTGGAAAGAGATGTGGAAAGCCCACTCTAGGAGCATGTCAGCCTCTAAGTTCATCTCCTATGCAGTTTGAAGCCCTGATACTCCTCCAGCTCAGACACTAACTCCCTGCAGCTGGCCTGAGTTCAGCTGCTATTAAACCTGGGCTGTTTATTCACTTTTCTATTAGTTACACTACTGAACAGGGATCAGTTTAAACATAACCAGGTGAGTCTTATGTCATCTCAGTGGGAGGTGGTTCTGAAGATTACATACCATAGACTCCGGTCCTGGTTTAATCAACAAACTGAATTTGTATATCTGGTTTAGTGTAGCCAATGGCCAAACCAGATGGGCGTGTTCATATCGTCTCAGTATGAGTTAGGGGATTGTAAGGTTTAGACTCACACCAAGTGATATGACCAAGCGTTCAGACACTCGCTCCCGTCAGGTCTGTCTGGTTTTTTGAATGACTCAACCATTATTCTGTCTGATGTTTGCGAGCTTCCACAGCGGTTTGGCGAACGAGGGATTCAAACGTGTGAGAAAAAGTCGATTTTCTACATCTTTCCAAAGAATTGCTTCTTTTTTTTAATATACGAACGTAAAGCACATAAAACACTAATAGCTTCCAAAACGGAGAGAAGCTATGAGCTGCACTGGGGTCAGCCGCAATGTTGAAACGCTTACACGCAGAGCAAGCCAACGAGGTAGTTGCTACCTGCTGTGTGTTAACCCTCCTCCGCTCCCAACCCTCCTCCTCCTCCTCTCAGCTGTTTAATGTTGTCCTTGTTAGTCTGTTACACAGTGTGAGATGAGAAGTACGGTGGAGTGTGTACTCGTGTTTTAACTGTGGGAGCCGAAAACACGCTGGGCCACCCAGTGGCTGGCTGGAGACAAGCAGAGGTGGTTGTAGTTGTTGGCAGACAGGCAAGGATGTCTATGAGCTTGTTTACTGTGAAGAGATCTGTGTGTCTGTCACTGTGTGTGTGTGTGTGTGTGTGTGTGTGTGTGTGTGTGCGTGTTCGGGTGAGTATGTTTTATGTCTACTCAAAGGGTCGTTCAGGGGGAGGCATGGTGTACAGACAGAAGAGACTGAGAAGGAGAGAGACTGAGAAGGAGAGACTGTGAAGGAGAGATACTGAGAAGGAGGGAGACCGACGGAAAAGCGAGCGTGAGACCATGAGCGAACTGGTGTGTGTTTGCTCGTGTGTGTGTGTGTGCGTGCGTTCACCTCGACTTTGCTGTCGGTTGACTATGCCCCCCAAGGTCCATCGGCGGTCCAGTCTTTTCAGGTGAGCCTTGCGTCTCTTAGTAACTAACATGGGATGGATGGAGTGAAGGGGAGGAAGACAGGGGAAAAAAGAAGGAAAAACAAAACAAAAAAGCAGATTAGGGCAAACAGAACAATGCCAACAAGCCTGTCTGTTAGTAGCTTGGGAAGAAGACCAAGTAACCCAGCAAAGCATTGGCATCCATTTTATCAACAGATTGTGCGCTGTCAATACAAAAACAATAACATAAGATGACATGTCAAGTAAACGTATTAGTCAGTTGGTGAGATGAGGACGTTTCATTTCTGGCACTCGCATAGTGTGTACATTGGCTGTACAGTATGTAGAACTACTTTGTACAGTATAAACAGACGCCATCGATGCTAACCCGAACACATCAAATCAAAACTCCTCATTCAAAGGAGGTGGAGAATAAAACCGAATTTGGCCTGTATTTCCCATCCAGTCTCCTTTCCTCTAGTGCTTCCCAGGCCCTCTGTCACAGTCAGTTAGCTGTGATCTCTGAAGGGTGCGGGGGTTGAGACAAGGACTGGCTCACACTGATGTTATGGAGGAAGACCATGTCCGCAGACAGTCTCTCCACGGACGTTTAACGACATGGAGAGTGATCTTATGAAACACCCGGAGGATTTCCTTACGAGACAGAGCAGCGCAGCGAAACCGTCTCATCCTTCACAGATATAAAACATTACGGTAACTAGTCCTGGCTGGAAAAAATACCTTTGGGAGGGGGAAAAAAATCCGAACTTATCAGTATTAAAGTCTGCGATGTGCGTCGATGTATCTGTCGGAATGTTGTGAGCTGGTTGTCATGGCAGCGAGTTAGCGTTAGCTTTTCTAGGGTTAACTGATTGACAGTGTTAGCTATTCCCCGCCAACTCTTCCCTGTTCGCCGTTTCGACGACCGGGGTTGAGCTGGGAACCTTGGAACCAACCTCCATGGGAAATAAGGAGAAAATATGAGGGCTGTCTAAGGTTTTGACTGTCTAGACACTCAGTAGGTTGTCTGTATATCACTACAAACCAGACTCCTATCAAACGGGTTTTGGATTAACCATCCTCTTGATCGGGAAAGTCTCTTAAAATATCGTTCAGTCCAACACTACTCTTTATCTATGCAACACAAGGCTTCTTTTCCCACACCTAAGCCTTGTGCTGTAGTGTGTGATTATGTCCTCAGTCGTGATGAGAGGACTTTTTCCTCCCGCCCAGACCCCCGCCAGGCACCGCTCTCCCTCTCCTCCCACCTCCCTACGGTGTCTGTCTCTCCTCACTCTCATCCCTTCCTCCCACCTCCCTACCAGCCTCCATCATTCTCTTTCATATTCCTTCTCCCTCCTTCCCTCCCCCATTGACCTTCTAATTAAAATATCCGATTGGGCGGTCAGAACGGATGATGTTTCCTGTGGAGGTTAGTGTGGGTGGGCCAGGGCCTGAGCTCGCTAGCAGGCTGGGGTCACCGGGGTCATGGCACCGGCTGCAGTCAGGTAATGAGAGAAGCACACAAAGAGGGTGGAGCGGAGATACCGCCAGCAGTGATGTGTCTGGAACGGACGACTGCTAATGGGGAGTTAATGGCAGTGAGAGAGAGAGAGAGAGAGATAGGGAGAGAGAGGGAGAGAGAGAGAACTAGAGCGAGATAGAAAGAGAGAGGGGGGGAGAAAGACAGGGAGAGGGAGAGATCGAGAAAGAGATTGAGAGAGAGATGGAGAAACAGATTCAGAGAGGGAGAGAGAGAGGCTGCAAGCCCTAAGTGAGTGTGTCTGTTTCAACATAATGACTGAGTCACGTCCCTAAGCAGCCAGCAAGCTCCACTTTCATCGCCCTGTTTTTCCTCTAAGGCTATCAGGGGCCTCCACTACAGTACCACCCAACATGTGTGTGTCTGCGGGTGTGTGTGCGTGCGTGCGGGTGTGTGTGTGGGATAAGTGACTAAAGCAAAAGAAGCCAGGGATAAGGCAGCTGTGCAGGACCTGTCTGCACCGTGTGTGTGTGTGAGTGTGTGTGGGTGGATGGATGGATGGGTGTACGGCATGCCAGTTTATAGCACAATGCCAGCGTTCCTTAATGATAGACAGCCAATGAAAAGCCACCGGTGACACGATGACACACCACCCTTTACAGCATGCCACTTTCCATGGCAGGAAGTTGATGAAAAACATGCATGCCAACGTGTGTGCCTTCGCGCGAGTCTGTGCTAGCATTCAGAGCATTCAGGCTTTCTGTGTGTGTGTGTGTGTGTGTGTGTGTGTGTGTGTGTGTGTGTGTGCGTGTGTGTCTGTGTCTGGGGAGAAGCAGATGGAACTAGGGGGGCGTGTGGTGCAGTGACAAAACACTCCTTCTTGTTCGGCGCGTTCCTAGCAGGGTGGAGGTCAGAACAGAGCCAGACTAGCTAGAGCAGCTTCTCTCAGGAGGGCGGCTTGGAATGCAGCTGAGAGCCAAGATCTCCTCGCTGCTGAGGCGTCCAGGTCTGGGATAGGAGGTCATCTGGCTGGGGGGGGTGGGGGGGTGGGGGTGTCTGCTACATGCAACAAACCCCAGGTCCTCAAGGCTCCCAGTGTGTGTCTGGCTGTGTGCATGTGTGTGTGTGTGTGTGTCTGGCTGTGTGTGTGTGTCTGGCTGTGTGTGTGTGTCTGGCTGTGTGTGTGCGTGTGGTGGAGCTGCTTTCCGTCCAGAATGAGGACAAGCAGATGGATGCGGTCTGCCAAATACTCCTACTGCGATCAAAAAAATCAAGGTCTGTGTTTCTAGGGTAATTAGTACTGTACTGTACTGTACTGTACTGTACTGTACTGTACTGTGGACCAGAGTGGAGCGCGCACGCGTCTGTGGTTTGTACGTGCATGTGTTTGTCTGGTGGAGGGTGTATGCACAGTGTGTGTGCGTGTGCATCGCTGCATGCGTGTGTCGGTACTTGTGTCCTACCTTCCCCGGTTCTAGATGTGCCCAGATCCAGATCATCTCTGGTTCCGTTCTGCGAGTCCAGGTACGTAGCCGGAACCCAGCCCTGCTCTTCAGCCGTGCTGACGAACCACCACCCTAACAACACAAACACACACATGCACAGGTTAGTCGTTTGTCATCGCTTCCTGTTCCCTCACAGTGACCGAGGTTCTGAGGCAGCGAAGCTCACGCTTGGAACCGCGGCTCGTTACGTACGTCTTGATTTACGCCCGACGGAGAGAAACCGTCATCGACGCGTTCCCTCGTCTAAAGAGCCGTCACTACCACCCTCCATAAGCCAGGCTGGAGCGGCACAGAGCATGCAGGATTTATAGAGTGCTAATATTTATATTGGCGTTATTTATACGGCTCTTATTTTGATCTGCTTAAGTGAGAAGGCATGAGTTAAGTCATAGAGGAACGAGGCCCATGATTGGAAAGGAATCATCGTTACACGAGCAGGGCATGGAGGAGAACAAACACACACACACACAGGATGTGAAAGAGGTGTAAAAGACCAAGTATAGCGATGGTCCTTTATCTGTGATATGGGGATCCGTTTCAAAACCATGATCCAACCTATAATCATCTGGCTGGCGGGATAAGATCTGAACTGGTATCAGCTTTGAAGCCTCCATCTACTCTATATTTCAGGATGTGTTTCCAAACAGACTGAAGACTAAAACACATGCCGATTCAGGCCCACACCCAAACTATAAAGCTCCTGTAATACGGAAAATCCTTAACGTCTATCATCTCCTGACAAGGAGCGTGCATCCCTGTTCGGATGATTCTGTGGCGGACTGTCTGTTTACGTATTTCACAGGCACCACAAGATTTTCCTGTGGGACTGATGAGAGACCTTGAGGTGTCATAAATAGTGGGAAAGCTCAACATGTCTGTCGGAGATCGGTGTAAATTTACGACCTTCTGCAGCCTCTGACACTTAGTACACCCTTGCACACGCAAAGTTATGGAGGAGGGAAAAAAGAAGGGGGGGGGGGAGAAGACGCAGGTCAAGGAGGGACTTTGTGAAAGACAGTCCCAACTGAGAGACAGATAGAAAGAAAGTTATAGGCGATAAAGCGAGAGAGCAAGAGAGCCATGGAGAAAAGAGAGAGCTAGAGAGAGGGAGAGAGACATAGAGAAAAGAGAGAGCTAGAGAGAAAAGAGAGGGAGAGAGACATAGAGAAAAGAGAGAGTGAGAGAGAAAAGAGAGAGCGAGAGAGAAAAGAGAGCGCGAGAGAGAAAAGAGAGCGCGAGAGAGAAAACAGAGAGCGTGAACTGGAAGAACAAATACGCATCTTTGAGACGTCCCCACCCCTTCCCCATTCTCCCCTTCTCTCCTGCGCAATCCAACAGTGACATCATCAGCTCTCCTACAGTACAGCCCTGCGGAGAAGATCTGTGATGTGGTCTGCAGGACCTGGAAGAACCAGGCGGTCGCGCTCCAGTTTGCGTCCCAGCACGGCAACAGCCCCGCCCACACGACGTGTGGTCACTCTGGAAAACACGCCCTCGGGGGAGAACCGAGCCTTTTCCTCTGCAAGGAAAAAGCACCGTCGTCGTCGGAACACGAACATGTCTTTTTATAGGGCCGTACAGTAGACGTTGGCATTGTGTCGTCTTTCCAATCGTGTTCCATTGCTCTTTTCTGTTGGCCTGCGTTCTCATCCTCGGGTTTTTCCACACTCAAGTCACCTTCAAGCTTAGTTACCACTTGGAAATTGACTTTTTTTTCCTGGGCGGTTTACAAGGCAACGAGCAGCTCTGGGTCCTATTAAGTGTTCGAAACGACTGCGACGACAAGGCACTTGGTGGGATTTAGATGGTGAGGACTCGGCCAGGACAGCGACACACGGAGCCCCCTTTCACTGGGGCTGACGGGGACGACTCTAGCAGCTGAACGGACACCAACGCCCATGGCTGCTGGGATCTCCTCCACCTTGTCTCTTCTGTATATCATGACACCACTAACAAACCAGTGTCCCATCCAGCTATGGCCACTGTGTAGTGTCTGGGTCATTGATAAGATGAGATCTGTCAGAAGGCAGGCCGGAAAGATGCATGACTATTAAAAAGGGTTCACTTTATTATACCATATGCTGCCAGCCATTCCTTCTTGCCTTTTCCGTCTTCCTTTCTCCCTCTCATGCCTTCATACACGAGTGCCACTGAGTGAAACAGCGTCTCAATGACTACAGTAAACTATGGGTACACAGACACGCTCCCAACGCAGACCCCAGATGTCATGACACCCAGTCTCCGTTCCCTGCCTCTGTCCTGTGTCCTGTCTAGCCAACCACACACAGGTCAATTCACTTTGATGCTGTACCAACCAGACTGGGCGGTCTGGTGCAGGCCGCAGTCCCCGTCCCCCCCCTCCCTTTGTCCTCCTCCCCCCTTTGTCCTCCTCCCCCCTTCTCCTCCTCCCCCCCTGCCCCAACCCTAAACTACTTTCACTCCTCAAGAAGAACCTATCTCGCTGTAGTTAGCCTTTGGGCCTCTCATAGACATTACAGCAGTCTGGCACTTGACACGTTAGAATGGTTTGTTTTCCAAACTGTCCGATTCGTTTAGGTTCAGATTTGCCGCTAATATCCATGCTAATGTTAGCGCTAAGGTTGACGTTTGACTGCCGCGGTGTCGGGTTTTCCCATTAAATTGACTTTGACGTTTTGACCGGGATGCAAGACTAATCAATCCTCTCACAACTGCAGCTCCACGCTTGAGAAGCAACATTTAAAAAAATTATAATTACATTCAC
This sequence comes from Plecoglossus altivelis, assembly GCA_036571765.1. Classification (NCBI taxonomy): domain Eukaryota; kingdom Metazoa; phylum Chordata; class Actinopteri; order Osmeriformes; family Plecoglossidae; genus Plecoglossus; species Plecoglossus altivelis. The sequence continues at coordinate 5,017,849 of BROE01000002.1, forward strand.
CACAGCCGTGTGTCAAAGGCTGCATCTAGTGCCGTCTGAAGCGGTAGCAAGACACCAAGGGCTTCTCTACAGCTTGCTAGTAGTACCCAAGCTGTCAGCATTGGGGGAAAAGAATCCTTATGATGAGAATAGCCCAGATCATCTGTAACACATGAGGTTTTATAGACCAAGTCATTGTAGCTATTTAAAAAGGTAGGAACCAACTGGATCCAGATTCCTGAAGGGAGAGAGAGGTCGCTTGGGTAGGAAACAGTTGGAGAGTCATTTCGGATGACCACTGACAAGCTGTATAACGCAGATTTGGAGTTTAATCTGCTCTATCTTGTGACAGTGTCTTCAAGTCACTATATCGAATTATGACTGTGCACAAGACCCTTTGTTACCTCCATAAAGGAGGGGGGGGGGGCGTGCAGAAGTAGGTCACGTGTGTGTGTGCATTGTACACGTGTGCTTGGGCACGTTTGCGTGTGCTGTGTGAAAAGAAACGAGTGCATTTTGACCATCACTCGTTCGCAGGCTGGCAGACAATCCATAGCGGGCGCACACACACCATAGTCTCGACATATGAGAGCAGGCAGAGGCTTTGACAAGACCCAGCACCCTTATAAATCCAACTCTGGAGGGAAAAAAAGGGCAGTAAAAGCTGAGAAATGAGGAACAGAGATGCTGCTAGACCCCATCATCAGACACGGTTTCCAGAGAGAGAGAGAGAGAGAGAGAGAGACAGACAGACAGAGAAGGAGAGAAGGAGAGAGAGAAAAAGAGAGAAAGGGAGAGGGAGGGAGGGAGGGAGGGAGAGAGAAGGAGAGAGGGAGAGAGACAGAGACAGAGGGAGGGAGAGAGAGAGAGAGAAGAGAGAGACATAGAGAGAAGAGAAAGATGAGCGAGAGACATATAGAAGAGAGAGACGGAGAGAGAAGGAGACATACAGAGAAAAGAGAGAGAGAGAGAGAGAGAGAGAACCCAGTTGGGACCAAGTCAGCCGTGTGAGACATGTTGACACGTGCAGAGAGAAGCTGGTTCATACAGAACTTGACTTATCTCTTCTACTTCTATCTGTAGAATGTCTAACTTATGACATTCATCCTCCTCACAGACATACGAGAAACGCTGTTTTCTCTGAGGAGGCAGTTCATGGAGCAGGCAGGAGGGTCTGTGACAGGATTACATCCCCGTTTTACAAGTCAATATACTAATAAGTGTGAGAAATGCAGTACCATTTATGTCCAGCACCCGTACACGAACATGGAAAAAGTCGCTCAGGGTAGCCGGCTAGGCAGGGGGGCAGCTGTAAAAATGAATGGTTCTGGAACAGGCCAAATAAAAGGTGGAGTAATGAACTACATATTGGTGACCATCTGAACATACAGCAGAGGGGAAGGGAGGAGTGTTGTGTTAACAGGTTTAAGTCATCATGCTCTGTTTTTGGTGGCAGAGCGTGTGTGTGTGTGTGTGCGTGTGTGTGCGTGTGTGTGTGTGAGTGTGTGTGGGGGGGTGAGACAGCGTGTGGTGTGTACGCTCCAATACAGTACACCAGACCCCTGTGCTTAGACTGTGCTCACTCAACCTCAAACAGAGCAGTAAAAATAGACGTTGAATAGGCGCAAAAGTGCTCATTTCCTGGCGCAGAAGTTCCCTTTATTGTACAGGTGCAACAGGATGTGAAGGAGCTGACCCACTTAACAAGCCCCCTTTGCTTTCAATAAACATTGTCCCGCTGAACATCAATTCACGCCCGCTCTTATCGTGCATTACCGACAGAAATGGGTCTTCGTTTAAAACGATTTTTTTGTAGCTGCACGCCACTCGAAGGACCACCACCTGCAGGGGCAATATAAGTACAGGATAGGATATAGATGATTTACAGTTCGAGTCGCAATAATTGCTGCTCGGGCGTCCTGCGCTTCTGGTAGTTCATAAACGTCTCCTCGCTCGCTCTCATGGGACGACACACAGAACACGATGCTGCTTCACCTAGGAACGCACTCATCGGCGACTGCCGTGAGAGAAGGTGTGTGTGTGGAAGGGTAGAGAGAGGGAATGGGAGAGAAGGAGAAGATAGGAGGAATGGGGGGGAAGAGTTGGAGTGCAAGTGCGAGACGGCGAGGAAAAAAAGAGAGGGTGGAATCGAGAGAAAAGGCATGTTTGTTGATGTGGAAGCGAGAGAGAGAGAGAGAAAGAGAGAGAGAGAGGGAGAGAAAGAGAGAGAGAGAGAGTGGGGGAAAGAGAGACAGGAAGACAAGACTGAAACAGATGTTTGGCCTAGTCTTCAAAGAGGGTCTACCCCACACACAATCGTGTCCAGAAACAGCACCAAAATTTCCCCTTTCACTTGAGCGTGTGCATGAGAGACACGGAGAGAGAGACACGTCTAATAGAAACCGTCTTCGTCAACAAGCCTCCTTTTCGAACGTGACGTCTGAGGCAATCCGCGATTGTGTCACCCGTTTCCCTTTCTCGGCGGTAATGAAGACCAGATCTTCCTTCAAACAACGAATTAGAGCCAGTCTTTGTCAGGACAACAGCATACTATACTGCTGTCTTTCTGCAGCGTAAGCAGACAAAGAGGACAGAGGGCGACAGGAGGAGGGGAGGGGAGAGACGGGAGGCTTGGAATAGAACCGGAAACAAAAAACAGGCCTGCACGAACCAAACGGACAGTTTTATCCAGTTTCAACACTGATATTGCGCAACAACTGTGCTGGATGTGTACCATTTGAACAGGACTCCGATTCCCTCCCAAAAAACACCGGTCCAGTTCCCAACTGTGGTCTCTCGACCCGCTCTAACTTTGAAGTATCCGCGTGTCGAATCTGACTCGCGTAAAACCCTCACGTCAAAATATCCTCCTCAAACGATGACGGCGAAAAAAAACCCCATCATCTGACCAGTTCAGACCGCAGGACGTTATGAGGAAACACGATACCCTTCATGCTGTTTCTTCCTCGAAAGTCACATTCTATCTCAAGCCCCCTCCCCTTCATCATCCATCCATCCTCCCCCCCCCCCCCATCCCCCCATCTTTATTACGGTGTGACGTGCCTGCAGACTAAAGAAATACATCCTGGAGAGAAGCCTCTGTTTCTTATTTGAAGTTTTCATCAACCAGGGAGTCTGGTTACTGTAGTTTTCTTACAAGTGTAAGTGGATATAGGGCTTGAATTAGCGCATATTGACTAAACATCACGCTCAGCTTTAACAATGCTAAAGCAGGCCTTGAATTTCCCATAGCTTTGCATGCACGTGCGTGTCGGCAATGCGTGTCCACCCTCCAGCTAAACCCTCACCCCACACTCCCATGGCCATTCCAGTGAGTTACCCCACTTCTATTGAAGCAGGCTGGTGTTTTCAAAGGTCCTGCGTTAAGAGCTCATTCTCCGCTAGCTAGATGTAGCATGGGTATCTATACCCAACATCCCTCTGTTGTGCTAATTGAAACAAGCTGTCCTGTTTTGTTTTACAGCCCGTAGGTGAGTATTTGCCTCTCTCGTGTGAGCCTCCCTTTATCAGGGATATCCTCCAGGCGTAACCCTCTTTCGCAACTGTGTTTGAAGCAGCGTTAGCGACATTAGCCTCTCAGGGTTGCGCGACGGTTAAGTGCTCTGTGAGTAATAGCCTGGCATGCTATCGGTCGGAGGGATTCCTTTCTCAGGGTTTTCCAAGAATTGTTCTCTGTTTTGAGAGATGTCCCGGAAAATATTCTTTCCCAGGATACGAATGGACTTTTTTTGTGTGTGTGGTTTTTTTTTTTCGGGGTGAAAATGTATCTCTAAATCAGAATTGCGATGTGTCAAATAAAACCTAATTTGGAATTTCCCTTCTACTGATATTCTATTTTCTTTCTGCTTATGGACATACGTAACTTAAAACACAGCAAAGACTGGCCATGTGTGTACTTCGGAGTGGAAGCAGAAATACGAAAGCTTACTTTCGTCCATTTCACACATTGCCTCCCTCATGCTCAGCCCTTGTTTGGCTGTGAGAGCTTGAAGCTGCAGCCCTGCAGCAAGTAGTGAGACCAAGCTAAACCTACAACGCTGCCCAGTCCAGACCTAAAAGAAAAGATTTCAGGCGGAGGCTGTCCTGTATGTGGGTTAGAGAGGGCACTGCCAATGTAAAGACAGGACATGCCAGCCTGTCCTCTACCCCCTGGGCATCGGGGTCTGGCTGGGTCCGTTTGGCAAAGTCTCTCAGAATCAACGCCTACATGCTAACAAGCGCCCTCGGCAAATGGACTAAAGACGACATCCGCTACGCCGTCTTACTGAGTGAAATATTGTCCCTCTGCTCCGTCATTAGAACCGGCTACGCCATTGATTTAACTTGGCACCCAGTCTGCCCACCAAATCCTCGCCGTTGACAAAAGCTCCCCCCCCCCCCTTTCTAATACCACTGAGGGGAAATTAAAGAAGATTAGGTATTACAAGCAGAAGGGGAAGCAAATGGGGAAAATGGCTTATCCTTCTGGGTCTGCAGGCTAGGCAGCACAAAAGCCCAGAGGATCCGATTTGCAGCACAGCATCGAAGGCAGTGCTGGAGGATGCATTAGTCCTAGGCTGGTTAATGATACAAAAAACTAGGGAGTTTTTTGTGTGTTTTTTTTTTTACATCATCGTATCTCAGCTTTGCTCTTCGCCACACAACTCAAGGACCGGTGGCTTGCCATTCGTTTTGTTAGTATAATGATGGTTTTCAAAAGGCACGATGATTAGCATCGTGGCAGGGGACATCAACAGCGTCATTCAAACAGTGCCTCAAAGGTAATATCAGTCTAACCAGGGGATGGCGTGAAGAGAATATATCATGGCAATAACAAAGTCCTCTTTCCTATTTCTGGTCACATTTCCCTTTTCTCAATCCGTTGAAATTATTCTAGTGGAGTTTTGCTCTATAATTTAGTAGCTAGCCGCTAAAACCGAACAGCAACAGACTGTCTGAAGCAGCTCTCCGTCTGACTAACTCAGTGGTCACGCATACAAAGCATTCTTCTCTTCGTCTGAGGGATCCAATCCTGCAGTCACATTCTTTCCCATGTCCAAGGACATAACCGACGCTGGCCCAGGCGAAGTGTCCTATTCTTACAGGAGGGTTCGGGCCTGTCAATCTTTCCTCCCCTCCACGAATCCGTCTTTACTAGGTAGAAGCTCAGAAGTCTAGGGCAGGAGACATATAAGCTGACGTAAATGCTTTGGGCCGCGCACACGCACGTGAATGTACACACACGAGACATGCATGCCTTCACTGGTGTGAGCATGCACACGTACACACACACACACACACACACACGCACACACACATACACACACTTATCCCACATTCACTGACGAAATCAGCACGCACATTGGTACAATAATGATAGCCACACGCAGAAACACCCACTCACTACAGTATGGGCTCAGGAATGGACATTTGGATTTGTTGATGTGTTGCAGTAAAACAGCTGGAGCAGAGCTGGAGCGTGCTGGGGCCAATAACTTCTCACAGGGGTAGAACAACAACATCCGACTTGGGGATTTGAACCCATGACGGCACCGGGTCAAGAGTACAGGAACCTAAAAAAAAACGGTGGTTTTTCTCGTTTGATTGACAGATGTGTGACGTGTAGCATTCCTCTTCATAATAGATCTACTGTGCATGTGGAAGGGCGAAGCGGAAAGATCAGGACGTCGCGAGGGTTTGCTTCAGGTTGAGAAACGGATGCTGTCGTGACTAGATGCGCACCCCAGGGCACGTAGAAGAGACTGGGCTCGAATAAACGAAGGGCATTTCGACATTGCTGAGGTGAAAGTGTGGGGGGAGAAAAGTTCTGGGAGTCTCCAGGATGCCTTTTAAACCCTGACAGAAAAAAGAATATCATAGGAACTCTCCAACGTGTTTGGCTTGGCTCAACCCGGAGGCAATGTCATCATCGTCATGGCAGCCGCTCCAATCCCGTCCGCTTCATAACAGAGGGTAGAGGAGATTGAGGATGTTTACCATAACTGTCAACTGTGCCGACGCGACATGAGAGAGTGTCTTGTTTACTAATTCATGTGTTTTCGCTCCTTCTCCCCCCCCCTATCTCCCTCCCGCTTCCTTTCGCCTTCCTTGCAGCATGCTGTCCTTTCATGTTACGAGTCTGCAGGAAGACCTCACTTGACTTGAAACTGAGTCTCACCCATCTTAGCAGGCAGAATTAACAGGTTTGTCATGAGTTGGGGATGTTACGATAACCAGCGCGACCAATTATGGTGCGGTTGTTGGCAGACGAACAGGCATATGATCTTTTTTTGGGGGGGGGGGGTGGGGGGGGGGGGGCGGGGATATTCATAAAAAGTCAATTATTTAATGACGGTGCGAGAGCTTTTGACACCAGACGACAAAGGCGCTTGAGATGAGGCAGGAATATACAAATACATAGAGACATCTTCCAGCGAATTTTAATACTCACTGGGAGCGAAAATAATTACAGACAGGAATAAGCCATACCTTTATCTGCCACCAAACAACAAGGTGACTTTGC
>BROE01000002.1:5024447-5037630 GCA_036571765.1 Plecoglossus altivelis
TGAAGAGTTGAGGAGTTTTATCCATTAGCCTCTCCCCACACCACTTGTGCCACGAAAGTGAAAAGACAGTGCTAGGGAGTAGTCATTTCAGTACAACTGGTCGGAGCGATCGTACCCCTGCCACCCGTCTGCCAGCACCCGGCTTACCCCCAATCCTCCGCGCCTCCCCTCCTCCTCTCTCTCGCTACAATCTTGCAGGAAGCCTCACTTGCTTTAAACTGAGTTCTCCATCGCCATACTAGCATGTCAGAATTAACAGTTTGGTCATGAGTCTTGGATATTTACGAAATACACAGCCGCGGAACCAATATGTGCGGCTGTTGGCAGACGAAACAGGGCATATGTCTTTTATTGTTTCGTGAGGGGTGGGGGGCGGGGGGGGCGTGTGGGGGGATATCATAAAAAGATCATATTTAGATGACGTGCGCACGGTAGAGCTTGACAACCAAGTACCACAGGCGCTGAAGAGGGACATCAAACAAGAATCTCCAGCGAATACATAACTCACTGGGAAAAAAACGACAGAATAAAACCTCCAAACAACAAGTGTGGGGAGGGGGGGGGAACTAAAACAACAAAGGGAATATGAAATCATGTACCATCAATGCTAGAATCCCTACTTCCTGATGAGATCAACATCCTCTGGTCCCTGCCCCCGTCACGTAGAGTCGTCAAACCACCGCTGTCGAAAGTGTTCCCATCGTACAACCTCATTGGCTACCGCAGGGAAGTGTCCTACCAGCACTGTCTGACTGTACAGGCCAGGAATGGGAAATACTGCAAGAAGCTCCTCAAACTGATGTCTCTAACACATGGAACCAAAAACAGCACGGCTCTTGGGAACGACGACGAAACAGTGAGATGGTTATGCGCAGAGGGGGGCGGGGGGCTGGGGTGTGGCGTGTGTGTGTGTGTGTGGCGGGGGGGGGGGGGGGGGGTCAGGGAGTGACTCGAAGATCTTAAAAGACTTGATAGACATGGCAAATGCTGGCGAGAGAAGGAAACGGCGGGCGGGAAAGCAAAGGTGGCGGAGTCGCCAGCAGACGCAGCGATCCTGTCGGGTGGAGATGTGCTCAGGCTGCAAGCGGTCACTGGGCAGAAGCGCCAAGGCCTGGGGTTGCTCAACATCCAAGGATGAAAGGAAGGGGAATGAAGCGAGGACAAAAATGAAGCAACAGCACACGCGCAAAAAAAAAAAAGTGTTCGGTCTTCTAGTGTGTTTCACTAACCGTGGGACATAGCGTTCCTTCTGTTCACGGAACCGTTCCAGAAACTTAACATGTCACTTCTGTCCGACGTGTTGACAACCAGAGAAACATTGTGAAACCGGGAGCGGAAGATGAAAGGAAAACGGTGTGTTTACAATGTCAGCTGACGCTAGGATTTAAAGTAGCGAGGGAAAGAGAGAACTGAATAAGTCGAAAATAGCTTTATCGTTCTCTGTTGTGGCTGTATTTCTCTTCCTCCCTCTCTCCCTGTCTTCCTCTCCGTTTCTCCCTCTCCTAAACTCTACGTAGGTTCCTTGGATCCAGTAACTCCAGCCTTCGACCTCTGCAGTTCCAAGAGGTGCTGGAACTCCTTAAACACATCTCAGTCCGCTTAAATAACTCGGACTATTAATTATACGTCTGGTCCGCATTCTTAGTGTGCAAGACAACACATTGGCCTACAGCCCAACTCTGCCAAACACACACAAACACACACTGCTGGCTAAACATAGTCTCCAGGTGGAGCCAAGGCCTAGTTAGGGCATGGGGGAGAGAAAGAGAGGAGGGGAGAGAGAGGGAGAGATAGAGAGGAGAGGAGAGGAGGGGAGGGAGGGGGAGAGAAAGAGAGGAGGGGAGAGAGGGAGAAATAGACAGAAGAGGAGAGGAGAGACAGAAGAGGAGAGGAGAGAGAGGGGGAGAAAGAGAAAAACGGAGAGGAGGGAGGGGGAGAGAAAGATGGGAGAGGAGAGATGGGAGAGGGAGAGAAAGATGGGAGAGGAGAGGAGGGAGAGAAAGAGAGGAGAGGATGGAGGGATTCTTAAGGACATAGAGGGGGAGAGAAGAATCTTAACAAATGGAGTGAAACCAGGAGAGGAGAGACAGAGAGATAAGGAGGGTGGCTGAATGCATGTTTGAGTCAAGGAGAGAGAGAGCGGTGAGCAACGAAACGAACAAACAAAGTACGAACAAGTATGTTTATCTACATCGGTTTGTTTGCATTCGTGCCGTCTCAGTATCCGTGTGCGTGTGCTTGCGCGTGAGTACGTACGTAAATAACGTGAAGGAGTGAAACAACCTAAGAAACATCTGTCTCTTCCCGTTTGACATTAACATGCGCTTGTGTGCACACACAACAGTATGTGTGTGTGTGTGTGTGTGTGTGTGCGTGCTCGCAAAGCCTCAAACAAACAGGACACTCACCGCTCTCGCTCTTCTCAATAACGTCCACCGTCTCCCCGGCCTTCAGGCTGATCTCGGAGTTCTCCTGCCTCTCGTAGTTGGCCACCACCACATACTGCTCTAGCACCATGGGGTCGCAGCCCTCCAGCCCTAGAGGGGAGGAGGAGGGGAAGAAACAGGCCGTCAGCCAGCTGCCCGTCATGGCCCCCCGCGAGCGCATGCCGCCGGCGCCCCGCGCCCGGTATGCCGCCATAGGCCGAGCCCTCCCCCACGCTGGCCGCCGCTGCCCTCCCTCGACCAATCAGAAGACGCTCTCGCAACCTGGCTGCATAATCCCAGACGTATGGCCGTACAGCTGAGTCGTGCCCGGGCCCAGACCACAGGACGGGTAAACATTTGAAGAGGGGGGAAAAATGGATGGATGAAAACAAAAGGCAAAGAGAAGTGAAAGAGGGGGGGGGGGAGACGAAAAAGGGAAAAAAAAGGCCCGGACTCAAGAAGAAGAAGTTTGCTCCTCCACCTTTAAGGCACCGCCATGATCTGAAGCAACTCCGAAAGACGCGCGTGGAGTCGGCAGGAGCGAGGGAAGACAGAGAGAGGGGAGAGAGCGAGAGAGAGAGAGAGAGAGAGAGGAGCAGCGGGGGCAGAGGAGGGAGAGAGAGCTGCTGACGACGAGAGATGTAGGCCGAGGAGTGAGCGAGCGAGCGGGAGAGAGAGAGAGAGACGGAGAGAGTGAGTGCGGGAGGAGCGCAGCAGTAGTTTCCCTGTGGAAAATCAACAGTGTGCTGGAGGGAGGAAAGGCCTCCCTTACCACTCCTCCCCTCCTCCTCCCCCCTTGCTGCCGTTGGATAGTGGGGTAGGGGGGCTGAACACACCAATCACTACAGACGGCACTGCAGGCCTTAAATAGAAACATATGAACCAGGCTGGACAGTGAGAGAGAGAGAGGGAGAGAGAGAGAGAGAGAGAGAGAGAGAGAGGGAGTGAGTGAAGGAGGGAGAGGGGCAGGGCCTGTGTTTATGTGAAACACAAGAAGAAAGCATTTGAGTTGGGGTTAGACCATTCTTTTTTCCCCTCCTCTCTCTCTCTCTCTCTCCCTCTCTCTCTCGTTTGCGGGAGAATTAACCTCTTAAATGCCAGCGATGACTTCATTCACTAAGTTCATGTGGCGCTTGTTTGTAATGACGTTCCAGGGCTCCTAAACGTCGCAGCTTCACGCAGACTGTCCGGGAGACTCTCTTTAGCCTTAAACTCGTTTACTGCTGTCATAAAAGATGTTCCAGCTTCAACTTGATTTCTCTCAACTCTAAAGGTCAGCAACGTTTCACTCGCGTACACGAGCCAGCTCTAAGTTGGGTATCAGTACGGCAACACAAAAACAACAACGTTTCCATCGCCAAATTGTCCAGTGTCGTAACTGTGTAACAGAACGATCCTCGGAACAGGGTTCCTCTCTTGCAGAACGCAGGATATCAACAGGAACGTCTCCCTCTGTGATGCACATGGTTTCTGGCTCTTTCCAGAAGCGTTTCCAAACAGACGACCCCTAAACACTGACAACCTCATATGTTATTCTAGGAGAGAGAGAGAGAGAGAGAGAGAGAGAGAGAGAGAGAGAGAGACAGAGAGACAGAGAGAGAGCATGTGTAGGGAGGGGAGAGAGATTGGGAGAAATGAGCAAAACAGCAACAGGCAGCGAGGAGATGATGGCATGTGGCTCTGTTACAAGGAGAGAATGTGTGTGTGTGTGTGTGTGTGTGTGTATTGTTAAAAAACTGGCGACTGAAGTTTAGCACCTGGGTATGTTCACCCGAATCCCTGACTTTGAGATAGTCAGGAATGATGTTGCACATACTTTCAACTAGGCTAGTAGCATCGCTGTGGTTGAACCATATTGTTCAAAAATGATGTAGGATTGTATTTAATATCCACATCGTTTGTGCTTGGCTCCCTAAAAGGGATAAATCAATCAGTTCTAGCGCTTAAACCATTATTCATTGTGTGCCAGGAGAAAAACATAGCCGAGTCAGCAAGAATTGTACATCTACCCAGTTGCGGATGATGCAGTCAATCTCATTTTCTGATTGGACGGAATGACCGCATAGGCCCAATTATAAAATCCGTCCCCCTAAACATAAACGGCGACAGTGAGTTCTGCTATGACAGAAGCTATCGGTGTGACTTTATGACACCGTCCCTGAAATCTAAGGCCAGCAAGCCGATTACCGAGATTCAGATCTGACACTTCAATGGGATTTAGAGTGGGGATTAGCTCCCAATCCGCTGACACGACGTGTCTAGTTGTGTTCTGTTTACTTTGGTCTGGAACGAAGCAAATTCGGAATCGAAAAAAAAACAAAACAAAACCAAAAGCTAATCTCCTTCACAGTGCTGTAGCAGAAATGTGCGTTACAATGACAAGCCAGAGAAGAAGCAGTACGAAGGGATGGTATTTCAAACTGCACTGCGCTCCAAAACCCTTAGACATGGAAGAGCGAACCGAAACCAAGAAGCGTCAATCTGCGAAGGATTCAAAACGTACATTTCGTCCGCATGCTCCTCCGAACCCCCGAAAACACTTGCGGCGACAGGAAGTGACCACCACCTTCACTCATCATCACTTGCCATCTCTATCTTTGGAATATTGCCTTCAGGTCTCCTTTATCTACATTGGCTCTCTCCTCTTCTTCTTCCTCCCCACCCCCTCCATCTATGCCTGTCAGCCCTATTAAGAGAACCAGACTGGATCCATGATGACTAGGCAGGAATATGGCATCTCCACACAGAGCAAATAAGGTCACGCTCTGGCCGTAAAAACAACATGCATCCATCCTCTCTCTTAACGCATGCTGTTTCTATGGAGACAGCCAAGTTTGCGCGATGCGAGGAGACGTCGTTAAACAGCTTTTACGTTTGGGTGCTAATCTGAATAGTTTGTGCGTGGGTGAGCGCATTTACTAGAAATCCTTTTTTTTCCCCCCCTTCTTCTTCTCGGCACAGACAAACTGTGTCGGGGTAACGTGAGGAAACCCACTGTCCATTGTTGTAAAACAGTTTCAGCAATCACTGCCTGGCGTTTCAAAGCAGACTTGGGCGAATGTTCACCAGATGGACTATTTTTGGGTGAAAGTGTGTCTTCGTGTGTAGGGGGGCTAAACATTCCATGCTAGGATGTTTGTTTTGCAATGCAGATGTTCTCTCGATCTCTTCTCTCGATCTGTTTTTTCTATCTTATCTCTGTTGGACTGTTTATATACCGCCTGTTTATCCTCCTGTCTGGCTGCCTATTTGCCTGTCAATCAGCCTGTCTGTCTCCCTGTCTACCAGCCTGTCTCCCTGTCTAGCAGCCTGTTTCCCTGTCTAGCAGCCTGTCTGTCTGTCTGTCTGTCTACCAGCCTGTCTATCTGTCTTCCTCTCTACCAGCCTGTCTATCTGTCTGTCAGTCTGTCTGTCTACCAGCCTGTCTATCTGTCTTCCTGTCTACCAGCCTGTCTACCAGCCAGCAAGTCTCCCTGTCTACCAGCCCATCTATCTGTCTTCCTGTCTACCAGCCTGTCTGCCAGCCACCCTGTCTGTCTGTCTCCCTGTCTATCAGCCTGTCTACCTGTCTCCCTGTCTACCAGCCTGTCTACCAGCCAGTCCACCAGCCTGTCTATCTGTCTGTCTGTCTACCAGCCTGTCTACTTGTCTGTCTGTCTACCAGCCTGTCTGTCTGCTTGTCTTCCTCCCTTCTGCTCTCTCTCCCCAGTACCCAGCCTGGGTGTGTTTCCAGGTCCAGCGATGGACCAGACGGTCTCGGAGACAGAGAGCTTGTGCGTCACGAACGTAAAGAGCCAGAACAGCGACACCTCATTTCAGCTGTTCTCCGCCTTAACAGGTTCTGGTTGGAGGTGAGCCGGAACCGCGGCCCGGACCCTTTGGTTAGCCTGCCAGCTCGATGAGGAACGACCAGAAGAGAGGAGAGAACGCGAGTTCTTCAGTATGTGCGCGGCTGAGCTTGAGCAGATGGATGAGGAGATGTGAGTGGCGTTTGAGGAGGGGAAAGCAGGAAGCCAAGAAAGAAAGCGATAAAAAAAACAACCCTTTGGTAAAAGAGGGAGGGATCAGCACCAGAGCAGACCAGCATGCAGGGTCTCGCCAACGCAGACAGACAGCGGCCGTTAAACGCTAACACAGATGAATGCAAAAGCAAGCGGAAACAAACACGGACACACACGTGTACACGCAAGGCTACCTGCGGCCTCTTTCCTAGGGCTGTCGGTGAAGCCATACATCCACACTGAAGGGCAGGAGGAGAGGCGGCGAGGAAAGGAGAGAAGGAAGGGAGAGAAGGAAGGGAGAGAAGAAAGAGAAGTTACTGCCGGTGGAAAGGCTTCAGTCGCCATGACGCTGTGTTCCACAACGCAGTCCGTCCTGAAACGAAAACATCTTGAGCAACACCAACAGAACACGCAGAGAACGCAGAGAATGCGAACAGGACACAGGCAGAACACGAACAGAACACTAACAGAACACTAACAGAACACTAACAGAACACTAACAGAACGCCAACAGAAGACAAACAGAAGACTGAACCGAACAGATGTTAACTTCAAAACAACCGTGTTTGTCAGTGTCGCTGGCGGGAGGTCTCTATCTGGCTGGGGGACACTCAGTATGGGGGGCTAACTGTCTAAGATACTCTGTGTATCTGTGTGAAGCCGTGCATCTCCACAGGTACAGCCTAGCACACAGACAGACTAACCAGAGATGGAATCCTCTGTTGTTGCGGAGGACTTGTTTGCTGGGAAACCATGAGTTATCTTAGCCCCTTAGCTGACCTGGACACAACTCTCTCCCTTCCACCCCCTCTCTCTCTCTCTCTCTCTCTCTCTCTCTCTATCTTTCTCTTTCTCTCTCTATTTCACTCTCTCTGTCCCACACTCTCTCTGTCGCTCTCTGTCCCTTCCACCCCCCCCCTCTCTCTCTCTCTTTCTCTCTCTATTTCACTCTCTCTGTCCCACACGGACAGACCACGAAAAACGCAGACCGAACCCCTGAGGGAGGGCACCAAAAACGCCAGACCAACGCGGAGAAGCACAAAGCGCAGTACAACCCCGACAGGCAGGAAAAGGCAACAACGACAGGAGACAAAACCAGAACGCCCGACGGCGGCACAAACGCAGACCGAACGGCGCCCCAAACATCTCTCATCGTCGCTCTCTGTCCCCTGTCCACCCCCCAGAGATTTCTCTGCCTCTCTCTCTCTGTACCTCCAACCCCCGAAGCCCTGACTCTCACAATACAAATCTCTCCACAACTGTTTAAGGTGTATCTCCAAGCAATCGCGAGACACCACATGTCTCTGCCCCTCCCATGCGTCTTTCATCAATTCACTGCCCGCCCCATACCCCGCGCCAGGCCATCACCCCCAAAAGACCGTCCTCCCCAAGCCAACAGTCCCCCCCTCCCTCCCCGATTAGGAGGTCTTTCCCCGAATAGACACAGATCCAAACATGCAGCTGTCCATCGGGAAATGAATTGCCGCGATGATCGCCTATGTAGTCATAATAAAATATCTCTGACAGTGGGTTCCCCTGCGTTGACTGGGCTGCGTGTGTGCGCTGTAGGTTTCCACTACCGGATTGCTGTCATATGGCCTGATGACTAGGTAATTAAATTTCCGGATGTCCTCAACTCAATCACACTCTCTCTAACTGGGAACAACACGTACAATCACATCCAGCTTGCCTAGGTTAACAAGCACACACCACACACACAAACACAACACCCATGACACACAACACACACACACAACACACACACACAAAACACACACATATTAAATGAAAGGCTTGGTGGAAAACAGGGCATGGCTAGCCTGCTGTGAACAAGAGGAATGACCTAAACATCCCAGTGTGGGCTTGTCTTTCAGAACATCCAGGGTGGACCTTACCCAGAACCAAGCGGGAGGTCCAGCTACAACGCCCAATAACACCTCCCTGCCCTCCCCAACCCCCCCCCAGAAATCCTTCCGCCCATGTTGTCTATCTCTAACTCAGAAGGACACCCCACCCTGATCCATCAGCCTAAAGCCCTTTTCCCACCTTTACTTTGCAAGCTCCAGGCACCCCCCCCCCTCCCAGCCCTGGCAGCGTGAGCCCAGGAGAGGGATAGGAATCCTAGGAGAGAGCAGGAGAGCGGCCCCCCAGTCAGGTTGGGTCAAATTGTCCTGTTAATGGCCCCTGCTCCCCCTCCCTGCATTCTACTGTAGCTACACCCAGACTGGGCCCTTCTCTCAGCATGCCACATCTGATGAATGTTAACTTTGCAGTTACCTCTCTACGTGCAAGCACACTCACAGACATACTAGATTATGGGCGCACACGCACAGACACACTAACATGACTACACAAACATACAGTCTCTCTCTCTCCCTCTGTGTGTCTCTCTCTCACACACACACACACACACACCCGACACACACCCGACACACACACACACACACACACACACATACCCCACACACACACACACACTAATTCCTTTCAGGTTTCTGGGACGTCACAGTTGTACAGGCTCTGGTCTGTTTGCTTTTCTGCTGTGTAGGTCATTTTCCTAGAACGCATGACCCCAACTGCTCCCCACCAGCCTGTCATTAAGGGCCAGGGGCCGGAGAAGAATTGCTTTCCTAAAGTCCCACTTTCTAGGTTTTGATTGGAGAAGATTATTAGCCATCTGTCTTGTTCTTTCGACGACTTAGTGGATTATATCTGGAAAAGCCACTTCCTGTCTGCGGCTTGGTCCCTCAACACACACACACACACACACACATTTATACACACACACACTACACACACAAACGTAATTGTTTTCCAAGGTAGAGAATAGGACAGACATGAACAGCCTGACAGATACTTCACAGATCGGTCCATCAAATGCCATTTATAAAGCTTATAAATATGCATGCGTACGCGCACGTGCGTGCGCGCGCACGTGCGTGTGTGCTTGGGGGTGTGACAGTTAGCAAAAGCATCAGAGCGACTGACAGCTGCTGACAGATGGAGCTGTCACCACGCCGCCAGATGCAGCGGAGGAACACGACACCACACCTGGCAGCTGACGCTGTCATCCGAACACCGAGCGACGACAAAACATCACATACAAACCAACAAGTCTGAAGACTCTGAAAAAAAACGTCCGTCGACGATGACGAGCGTGAGCGGACGGCAAAACGCGAGCGGCGGGCAAAGCGCGAGCGTTCGTGGACGACCCGCCCTGCCGTTAGTCCCTGCTGAAGGCTACACTTGGCCAGCTTGACGAGGCGCTTGGCGCAGAATAGCCATTAGCGGCGACTAAACGTTCTTCCTCCCAGCTGGGATTGCGGCGTGGGTGGACTGAGAGGGGCGAGGCCAAAGCACCCTGACTACATGTGTTTCACGCTCCCCATCTGGGATTCTCTTTTGCTCTCTCAGTTCGTGCCTCTCCACCACTCCATCTACCCACCCAAAAACCTTCCTGTACTTGTGCTATCTCTACATGTTTCTTGTCGTTGGTCCAACACGTTTCCTCCCCTTTTCACTCTCCCCTCGGCCTCCTCTTCTTCCACTCAAGTTACTCCCTCCTCCCGCAAACACACACACACACACACACACACACTCTTCAGAATGTGCCACTTCAAACACAAAGACCTGTATAGATCATCTCTCGCATTACTACTGCACAGTGTCATGGCTACATGTTTGTAATTTTAAAAAAGGGTCATATGTTTCATTGGGGAAGTATTGTCTGTTACCTAGATGATGACCTACCTACCGACTGTAAGGTTGTTATCTGCACCTCCTAGCTGTGCAGGGACACTGGAGTAATAAGGTGTCCTGCTGGATGAAAGAGTCAGGTTAAGAAGAGCTATCCCATAATTTCTTTGAGAAGTGATCTGGGGAATGCGGTTTCACAATCACAAATTCTATATTTTCCCTACATGACCCCCATAGGATCCCTGCCATCCTGCAGGGCATTCCACACACACACAAACATGCACTTTGACCCTGTTCCCCATGCGCCCCCCATGTAAACAGTGCTAGTGCTTCCTACGTCAGTCAGGGGGCCTGAAATCTTATCCAGCAGGATGCCACGTAAACACAACCGCTAGGCCTGCCTGGACAGACCCCCCCCCCCCCCCCCCCCCCCCCACAGCCCCCCACTCCTAATCCAGGCCTCCCTCCTCTCATCTGGTCCTCACGTGCAGGGGGGAGAGACCTTCCTCCACGCACACACACACTCACACTCTCTCTCTCACACACACACACACACTCCCAACCAGTCTATCAGTTCAAAACAAACCTGAGTATTTTCTTCTATACAGCTATCGAACATCTGTCACTCTAACATCTATTATATGTCATGAAGTCCAATTATGTAATGATTTTCTGACTGGTGTGAGTGTGTGTGTGTGTGTGTGTCTGTGTGTGTGTGTGCGAGTGAGTGTGTGTGTGCGTGCGTGCGTGTGTGTATGAGTGTTTGTGTGTGTGTCACTACAACAAACCCAGACACCATCTTCCTAGACAGATGGACTTAAGTCACTCATTTCTCATTCAATTAGAATCACTGTCACAACACTTACACAAACCCACGTGTTCTCCAAGTCCAAAACATGCAGTCTACTAAGCTGATGTGAAAAATACTGTTATCACCCAGGTCAGTCTGATTTCCTTAACCATCGAAGACATGTTTAATTAGTAACGGGATTGGTGGTGATCTCATCTTGGGCTGGAAGCTCGCTCAACTCAAACTCAAATCAGATCTCCAGTCACTGTAGGGCAGCAAGAGCACAATCTTTAGTCCGTAGACCAGAGCATATTTTTCGTGATGTGAAGGAGCTGACAGAAACAGATGAATGGGAAAACACACTGACAAACACTGGATGATTTGGCACGATGGTGCATTGAACATTAATTGCAGACAAATATATAACGCGCTACGAGAAATAACCCAGTCCAATTTTGTTGTGGTTGGTGTCTAGTGTAGTTGTGTATGTAGTAGTAGTGTGTGTGTGTGTGTGTGTGTGTTATGGGCGTGCATGACGTCCTCTGTGACATTGCTTGTAAAAAGGACTAGAAATCCATTTTGATTTGATTTCTGTCGTCTAGCTGTGTGTGTATGTGTGTGTAGTGCAGCTGTGTGTGTAGTGTAGCTGTGTGTATTGTGTAGCTGTGTGTGTGTAGTGCTGCTGTGTGCATAGTGCTGCTGTGTGCATAGTGTAGCTGTGTGTGCATGCGTGTAGTGTAGCTTTGAGTGTATAGTGTATTTTTCTGTGCAGTGCTGCAGTGTGTAGTGTAGCTGTGTGTGTGTAGTGTACCTGAGTATATAGTGTAGTTGTCTGTGCAGTGCTGCAGTGTGTAGTGTAGCTGTGTGTGTGACGTGTTTCTCCACACGCCTGCTTATGCTATGCCACAGCTAAGCATCTACAGTATGGCTAATAGCCTTCCAGCGCTAGCCTCAACCCCACGTAGGCTAACACACTGAGACGACTAATGCTACTTATGGCCCTTATAGTGAAGAATGTGTAAGAAGGTTAGCTGTACTAAACAGCTAATATCTCCATAGTGTGTATGTCACATGGTGTGTCCCACAGCTTAATCAGGCCAAATACGTATCTCTCCTTATACACAGTCTTGCTGCCTCCAATCTTGTTAAACTTGCCTTTGGACCTGACTCAAACGCAATAAGCATCTCTATACATGTTTACACACACACACACACACACACGATCACACACACACACACACATACACACATGATCACACACACACAACTTCTATCAGTGTGTTCCTCTTTGCTGAAGACATTGCCAGGAATCCCATTAAACATCTTAGAACGCCTCTCCACAGCAAGAGAAGAAGGATTGCTCCTGGCAGGAGCTGGATATCATGCATCCCCTCTACACATCCCCAGGGATTTAGAAACCCATCCAGAACCGCACCCTGCATTGTGATACAAGGGCTGAGCAACACTTGTTGAGTTTTGAACGCGACCCAAAATCTCCACAAGTCGGTCACTGTTCAGTTTGGAGATGAGCGAACAGAACGCACATTGACACGGCAAGAAAGGGATGCTGATCACACTGGCCCCTACACACACAAACACACACACACACACACACACACACACACACACACACACACACACACTCCTACTTGAGATCAACAACATGGAATATTGGACTGGTGTCTACGCTGAAAGAGAAGCGCAGGTTTAGAGTAACAGACCAGTATCTACCTCAGAACTGAGAGGGAAACTACTGAAGACAGGGAGAACAAGCTAAAAAAATACATGGGTGGAGAAAAGGTTCTCAAGGTTGATGTTAACCTCACAAGTAAAACCTATTGACAAAAAAGTATTATTATTTTATTGGTATTTTTTTCCTCAGGATTAGATAGTAAGAAGTGTGTCTTACCTGATTTGCGTTTGGATCCATAGTCCCTGAGGAAAACACAACAACAGAGAGACATGGTCAGAGTCAGGCAGGAGGAACAGCACCAGGTTACACTGGCTCCAAGCAGGTCCTCTGCCACAGCCCACACACATGCGTAAACACACGCGCAAGCTATCGCTCTCCCGGAGCTCAGCCCTTCCTTAAGCGGGGAGTGGCTGTGCGAGAGTGTGTGTGTGTGTGTGTGAGGGAGAGAGAGAGAGAGAGAGAGAGAGAGGGTAAGGGAGAGAGAGGAAGTATATGTGTGTGTGTGCGCGTGTGTGTGTGAGGGAGACAGAGGGAGAGAGAGAGAGAGAGAGAGAGAGAGAGAGAGAGAGAGAGAGAG
>BROE01000002.1:5038175-5050675 GCA_036571765.1 Plecoglossus altivelis
GAGAGAGAGAGAGAGAGAGAGAGAGAGAGAGAGAGAGAGAGAGAGAGTGTTTGTGAGGGAGGAGAGATAGTTTGTGTGTGTGTGTGTGTGTGTGTGTGTGTGTGTGTGTGTGTGTGACTGTGTGTGTGAGGAAGAGAGAGAAGGAAGTGTGTGTGAGGGAGAGAACGAGTTTGTGTGTGAGTCAGAGAGGGAGAAAGAGAGAGACAGAGAGCGTGTGTGTGTGTGTGTGTGTGAGGGGGAGAGAGAGAGAGAGAGAGAGGGAGAGCAGAGTAGGGGCCCGTTGCCGGTCCTCCCCCCAACAGACACAAACGTGTCATCTGACTCGAAAGCGGCACCACCATCCTCTCCTCTTCCTCCTCCCTCATTCCTCTCCTCCCTTCTTCTTCTTCTTCTTCTTCTTCTTCTTCTTCTTCTTCTTCTTCAGAAAAGACGACTTCAGGGCACAGAGAGGCAGATCTGCTTAAGACCCTTCTTCTAATGGGCTGTAATTAGATTAGGCTGCTAGCTAAAGGAGGGCTAAGCTCTGCTAATATGAAGAATGAGCAGCACTAGCAATGAGCTAGCCCTGCCTGGGCGCAAGGGAGCTGTGCTGTCTGACTGGAGCTTCAACTGAGAGGTCCTGGCAGCTGTGGCTGTTGGATGAGGGAAGAGAGAGCGAGAGGGAGGGAGGGAGGGAGAGAGAGAGACGGAGGGAGAGAGGGAGAGAGAGGGAGGGAAAATGAGAGAGAGAGGGAGAGAGAGAGGGAGGGAGAGAGGGAGGGAGTGAGAGAAAGAGAGGGAGAGAGACGAAGAGAGGGAGGGAGAGAGAGAGGGGGAGGGAGAGAAAGAGAGAGGGGAGAGAGATGGGGAGTAGAGAGAGATGTGACAGGGAGGCAGAAGGAGAGAAGGAGGAGGAGGGGACCGCCAAGGGGAAGGGTGACTCGCTGATGGGGGGCGGACAGAGGCTGAATGCCAATGAGTAAGAGGGCAGGGATACAGGAAGGACAGTCAGACATGAAACCATCCCAGCACACGGGTCAGCCAGGGAGCAGAGACGGAGGGGAGGTGCAGGGGAAAGAGAGACATCTCCCAGGTCACAGGTTGAAAGCCATACTTGAGAGTGATGTAAGACTGCACAGGGTGAACACAGTTAACACCCCCCTGACCCGTGTGAAGCACCTCTACGAACGAACGTTTCAGCTGTCAAGTAAAATACTCGGATATAGTTATGGTACTGAATAATACTACTCTTCCAGGCAGGTGGAAACATTAGCTTGTTTGTGTGTGTGTGTGTGTGTGTGCTCGGATGGTGAGGCAGAGGCCCTCTGGCTGTGTGAGGTTAATAAGATGATTCTCAGCTGTCTGGGGACAAGCAAAAGGGACAAACACACACACAACCTTACGACCTCCATACACACACAGTGTGAAGACGAATACATGCAGGGTACTATTGACTGTACAAACTCAAACAATGCAGCTCGTACACGCGCACACACACACACACGCACGCACACACACACACACACACACACACACACACACACACACACACACACACCTCTCCAAGGTGCCCTCCCCCCCAGTGACATCGGGAGCTTGCAGTGAGCTGGGGGGAGGGGGGGGAGGGGTAACTGTCTCCCTGGTCCTGTCCTCCCTGCCTCCCTGGCTGTTATCTAGCAGGTCTTTGTAGTTCTCTCCAGTGAGTATGAATCACACCATTATCCTGGCCACCATGCTCACCACGACCCGCACAGAATGACTTCTATTGTGATCGGGCGAGGAATACACAAGCGTTTGCAGATGCAGACACACATACGCACAAAACGCCCACAAACACGTACACATCTGGTAGGCACACACTCATACACACACACACACACACACACACATGCACAGACACACATCCTACCCCCTATCATAGTCATATCTTCCCAACTCTTTACAACACAGATAGCCCCTCCAGCTAAATTGAGGATTTATGACATTTGGCTTGGTGTGTGACATGGGGAATACAGAATGTGTTTAAATGGAAAGGCTGTTGCAAGAAAGAGGAGAATATTAGCACAGCTTGTTTGACATATTTCTCCGAGATATTTCTCTGCTTTGCGCCCTCGGCTCGTCAGTTTTGGACAAGATACTAAAATCCTTCTTTTTTAGGGGGGAAGGAGAGACGAGGAAAACGCCTAGAATTCTTCCAGGATGTTTGACGTTCACACAAACATTCAGCCCGAGCAACGTGTCATGTAGATAAACAACTTCTTAGTGAACCATCTTGGGTATCTCATTAGCGATGCTAGCCCATTGGCCGGCATCTTAACGACATCTTAGCATTGCGATGACAAACGACATGGCAGACTAAGCAAACATTAGCTCATTAGCTTGGCGGCTAACAGCTAGCACAGCACCCATGTTATCGCTAGCAGTCAACAGGACTGAGAAGGGGCCGTTATTTTGGTTGTCGGAGGGCTGTTTTTGTGTAAGCATCTGAAAGGCATTAGGGCTCAGAGGGGAACAGGAGGGTTGAGGGAGGGGGGAGGGAAGGGGGTTTGGCCCTCCTCATCAGTGACCCGCTTACATCCCCCCCCTTGCCTGAAATAATAGTCTTCTCCGGATGGAGGGGGGGGGGGGGGGGGGGGGGGGGTTCTGGACGCCTGCTTTCTTTCTAGGTCTTGTGAAGAAAGAGAGATACATCGTTGAAGGAGGGAGGGAGGGGAGGAGAGTGAATAAGACACAAAGTCCTGACCTTTGGTGCGACAAAGAATCGTCACCTTTTCAGCAGGTTGAACTGGAACAGGTTGAAAGATAAAGCTACTGCACCATACTGTAAACAAGACCCCATCTTCAACTGATTCCTCCCACCCAACTTCTGCTAATGAACCCACCCCACAGTCACTCTGTCTCCCTCTCCCCTTCCTTCCACCCACGGCAAATCCAATCTGGACATTGCCACACTGACCTGCATGTACCCCCCATACACCCCCCCACCCCACACACACACAAATCTCTACTTAACCCCTTAAGGACCACTAAATCACACATCCTTCCCCATGCCCCCACACCCCCCTCTACTCTAATACTACCACTAATCTCAAGATTTTTCTCCTTCTGCCATCAGCTCTGCCGCAAGCGCAAGGAATCAGTAAACCGCTTGACACACGCACACTCACGCACGCACACATGCACGCACATACACACACACATAAATACACGCACGCACGCACACACACACACACTCGCACAAACACACCAATTAGCCAAAAAGCCCAGTCTATAGATTGACACCATCACTAGGGACAGGGATCTCCAATCAGTCCATCCCCTGTAGTGCGACCCCAAATCTGGCCAATCACGGGGATGTCTGTTCTCTCTCATAATCTCGTAAGCATCTAGCAGGCTGCTGGATTAAATAGAAAGGTTACTGTTTATCATGGGCTGAATATGAGCTACATGTATCTACCAGACACACAACCATGCTGTGAGTCACCTGATGAGAAGGAGAACGCTTACATTTTTTTTTTAAATGACGGACACGAAAATTGTCAATTTAATGCTCTTCTGGTTCCATCAAGGTATTGGGCAGTCGGTCTGTACCAGAGCCCTACTGTCATCAACCTGGATAGCTGAATCACTGTCAACAGTCCAAACGAATCGCTTGGAAAGCAAAAGCCAGGAAATAAAAATGCTAAGTAAGAGAGGGGGAAGAATCCACAAAGCTGACAGAAAAGAGAGGGAAAAGCTGTCGAGGAAACGCCAGGAATTCCGTCCAATGGAAAGAGAGGACTCTCACAGGATGAGCGTGGGGCCAAAATGGACATAAATAATCCCAGAAAGAGAGAGACAAAGACGGGGGAGAACGTGCGAGAGAGAAGGAAAGAGAAGAAGAAGAAAAAAGTGGAGAGAGCAAATAGTGTAGCTGGAGGCCTGGTAGCGGTAGTGTATTGATCTGAGAGAGGGGGAGCAAGGAGGGGAAGGCGGGGGGGGGGGGGGGGGAACCACCCCCTAGGGAAGTCACTGGGTCTGGGGGACAGACAGATCGCATGCAGGGTCACTGGCTGCACTGAGTCCAGCTGATCATATGGCACTCTCCAACTCCTCAGCTGAGAGCAGGCCTGGTTGTGTTGTGGAGAGCGCCACCTAGTGGCTCATTTCAGGAGCGTTCTCTAAGTACCGCAGGCCGGACATGATCCGTCTAGATCGTCCCTCAAGACCTCTAATGCGGACTCAGAAGACGAAAAGCTACAAAGAGAATGAGAGATGTGAGTTGCAACTAAAGGATCGATGGAGGGAAGGAATATTTATCTTTGGCGGGGAAAAAAAAATGGCGATTCACTTCAAAGGAAGGGATTGCACATCACTCAGCTCAGAGTTTACCTATATTGGAATACACACACTCGTAGGCAGGTGTAACACACACACAGACAACACACACACACAAAACACACACATACACACAAATCAAGATGCTCAAGGTCTGCCCTTTTCTTCATATGATTGGTAGGATTGATTTTCAGCGTACAGAAACAGACCCAGCTCAATCTAATCAGCCTTGTGGAATTCAATCTGAGCCAGGAGACTGGATCTTTGGAGGGACGTGACTTGCTCTCCGCTAACACAGTTAAGCCTTCTATAGGGGACAGAAGGGACCAATAGAATTAGACATACTGTATGTCCAGTACACTGAGGGCAGCTGACACTGTTGGCCGAACACTGTTCCATGAAATGGAATACACCTAAACATAAAGTACTTGTTTTATATTGTTTGTCTGCCCCCCTCCACCCCCCCCACCCATTTATGTAATTGTTTTTGCATTAGTGCCAGTTTCAACTACAACATACAGTATAGTACGATATACGTTTGTTGGTAGACTTGAGTGTGTGTGAGGCAAGCGATTCATATCCATGTGTTTCACCCTGTATGTTCAGATACAATCTATATCAGTGAAGCTATTCTGGGGTTATGAAAGATGCTCGTGTCTAGACTCAAGAGATAACTCTATACCTCTGTATCTCTTGCTACCTCTATTTCTCTCTCTAACCCCCTCTCCCTTCCTCCCTCTCCATCTCTCCTTCCCACTTTCTGGCCCTCTGCTCCCCTCCCACCCCTCCCTCCCTCCCTCCCTCCCATCCATCCCCTCTTCCTCCCCTCTCCCAGTAAGTGATGAGGTAGACACATTTCACCTTACTCGTCGTTCTCCACACAGCTATTCATCATCCTCATGTACGATCTGTCCTTCTGCTATTACAGTGCTGCCCTGGCTCTCCCTGGAGGCAGTGTATCAGACAGCGGGTACGTGTGTGTGTGTGGGTGTGCGTGTGTGCGTGTGTGTGTGTGTGCGTG
Source organism: Plecoglossus altivelis (assembly GCA_036571765.1). Taxonomy (NCBI): domain Eukaryota; kingdom Metazoa; phylum Chordata; class Actinopteri; order Osmeriformes; family Plecoglossidae; genus Plecoglossus; species Plecoglossus altivelis. The sequence goes on from BROE01000002.1 coordinate 5,043,493, forward strand.
AGTGTGTGGACATGTCAGCAAACAGCATAGCCACGGCTGGGCGAACAGCCTTGAAACCTCCAACTCTAACAATCCAGATAGCATCAGCACCCACCGCTGCCTCTCCAGTCCGCTCTCCTGCTGCAAGACAATTACTCAACAGCTCTGCTTCCATTGATCCAAACACACACGTGCACGCGTGCACGCACACACGCGCACGCAATTACACACAATCACGGATACATGGATGCATACATGCACAACTGTGCACACACCGATGGAAATGAAATTTCCCAAGCCGTTATAATTGTGCGTGTCTAAACAGTGGGCTGGCTCAGTTTGAAACGGAATCAATAAACAAACACAGTGGGAGGACCACATGGCACAGGAAAACACACACCTCCAAAACACACACACATACACACTTCTAACACACACACACAGCTCCAACACACACACACACACGTATACACACCTCCAAAACGCACACACAAATCCTTCCAACACACACACACACACCTCCATACAACACACACCTTTTTGTACACAACACATCTTTTTGCATACACACACACCGCCATGTAAAACACACCTCTTTACACACTAACACCTCCCTCGGACACAGATACCTCTCTCCAACATGTACCTGCCACCCTAGAACACACACACACACACATTCCTTTCTAAAAAAAAACACACACACCCAGGCACACAGTCCTGTGTTTAACCCTGTGAGTGCTTCTCACAGTGGTTCCTGTGAGTGATATTGATCGAGGTGGTCAGGCAGCAGTTTATCCATCTGGTCTTCGCTGACTGGAGCTCTCAGCCGTGGGAACAGCCAGCTCCTGGTCAGCAGACCCTGGATGGAGTGAAGGAGGAAGGGGGCTGGGAGGGGGCTGGGAGCGAGAGAGCATACTCACACACTCACACACACGCACTCACGCACGCACACACACTACCTGGATGGAGTACATCCAGCTCCATGATGGACTATCGTTGTGTCTCAGTTGCTCTTCCTCATGTGTGTCTGGGTTCCTAATGTAGCCCTTACCACCACACACACGCACATACACACACACACACACACGCACACACACACTAATCATGGTGGTAAATCCATGGCCAATCTCATTGCCAAATACCCCCTAATTCTTTTTCATTTAGAAGATGAATGAGGAAGGAACAGAAGAATCCATCTAATACACCCTGACAGGAATCTAGCCTGCCATCTCTCTCTTTCTCCCTCCTTTCCTCACTCATTCACCCCACCCATCCATCCCCCTCTCTTGCTTCCTCTCTCTCTTTTTCACCCCTCTTCCCTCACTTATTCACTCCATCCATCCACCTCCCCCTCCCCCTCTCTCTCTCTCACACTCTCTCTTTCCTCTCTTTCTCACTCATTCATTCATTCCATCAATCTCCCTCTCTCGCTCTTTCTCCCTCCATTCATCCATCCACCCCTCTCTCTCTCTTTCTCCCTCCTTCCCTCACTCATTCTCTCCCTCCCTCCCTCCCTCCCTCTCTCCCTCTCTCCCACCCTCCATCCATCCCTCTCTCGCTCCCTCGCTCTTTTTCTCACCTTCCCTCTTTCTTGCACACCTACACCGGCCCTGTTTGGAAGACGGTAGATACACACAAACACACAATGTAACTTTTTAAACTAAGGAAGTTTTGGACCTTTGTGTGTGTGTGTGTGTGTGTGTGTGTGTGTGTGTGTGTGTGTGTGCATGTGATACTGACTACCAAATGGGGCCACGGTGTAAGTGTGTTTTATTGATGCTCTGCATGTGTGGCTTCATCTACTTAAACTACACAGCCCTCTGGAATACAAGATTAATGTGTCATCTCTACATACAGAAATAGACCACTGTGTCCATGTCAGACAAAGAGAGATAGGGAGGGAGGGAGACAGAGGGAGGGAGACAGAGAGCGAGGGAGCGAGGAAGGGAGAGGAAGAGGGAGAAAGAAAGAGAGAACACCAGAAGAGAGACAAACGACAGGTGACGAGTGATAGCGAGAAGAAAGAAAGATGAATGGAGCGAAATGATAAACTTGCGGGATAAAGCGAGGGAGGGTGAGAAGGAGGGAGGGTGAGAAGGAGGGAGGGTGAGAAGGAGGGAGGGATGGAGAAAAGGAGAGAGTGCAAAGTGAGGCCGCTGATCAAAGTGGTAAGTGACTTGGCAGCAGTGTGTGTAACCTTGAGCTGTCACCTCAATTAAAGCACACTTGAATTTATGAGTAGAGGATGAAGAGAATGTGGCAGAGAGGAGGAGGGAAGGAGAGATTACCCGCGGTGGAAAATCACCGCCAGACAGAGGTCACCCAATCCTCCCTGCATTTCTTCTCCCTCAGCCACCTCCTTCTCCCCTTTTCTTTGTGGTAGAGGAAGAGGCCGGTTTCTAAACAGGCCAAAGACACCACAGGACGAGCACCAGAAGACAGTGGAGGAGCAGAGGAGAGGGAGGGGGAGGAGGAGCTGAAAGATGACAGAGGAGGAGGGAGTCGAACGGGGGGGGGAGCAGTCACCCCAGGTGGTCACATACACACACGCGCAGATCCGCGCAGATCCACACACATCCACACCCACACACCCACACTCATTTCCAAACAAACTGCATGAAGACTAACCCACACAGGCACGCAGACATACAGGCACACAGTTGGAAAGCAGCGTGTTACCCAATTTATAAGCACCCAGAAGGCAACTTGCAAAGGAAGAACTTGTTAAATTCCCTTGGCTCCCTCACTCCTGCTCTGCCATTCTTCTCCCTCTCTCCTCCTCTCCCATTCTTCTCTCCCTCTCTCCTCCTCTCCCATTCTTCTCTCCCTCTCTCCAACCTTCCTCATCCCCCTCTTCATCAACTAATCAGTGACTTGAAAGGAGGTGCCAACTTGGGAATACTTCAAGTGAGAGAACCTGAACTTCTTCTTTTTTAAGGTGTGTGCGTGGGTTTGTGCACAGCACAACGTGTGTGTGTGTGTGTGTGTGCGTGGGTTTGTGCACAGCACAACGTGTGTGTGTGTGTGTGTGGGTTTGTGCACAGCACAGTGTGTGTGTATGTGTGTGTGGGTTTGTGCACAGCACAGCATGTGTGTGTGTGTGTCTGTGTGTGCATGTGAATGTGTATTTGTGAGGGAGATATACACAAAGAGGAAGACAGTATGTCAGATAGATAATTAGATGGGGAGAAAGAGTGTGTGTGTGTAAGAGAGAAATACTGTAAATATATATATATTTGTTTATATGGAAAGAGAGAGGGGGAAGAACAGAGAAAGAGAGAGAAAGAAAGAGAGACAGCAGGGGGAGAGAGAGATGCAGAGAGATTGAGTAGGAGTCAAAGAACTAGTTGGTGGCATCAAAGCTTGGCCAACTTTCCACTCTTCAAAAGAACCAAAAGCGGAAACAAGAATTCCACAGCTCTTACTCTTTCAAGCACACACACCCACACACACATGCACTGTAGGAACAGCCACACACACACACACACACACACACACACACACACACACACACACACACGCACTGTAGGAACAGCCACACACACACCCACATATGCACTGTAGGAACAGCCACACACACATCCACACACACGCACGCACTGTAGAAACAGCCACACACAGACGCACACCACACGCACCTTTTAAAAAAGGGATCATTTGCTCACACACACACCTCAGCAGGACAAGAACACTTTGAAACCGACTGGGTCAAATGCTGGGGTTTTGAGACTAACGTGTGTGTGTGTCTGTGTACGTGTGTGTGTTTCTGATACTTACTCGACAGGGGGGTTGAGGTCGTCTGCTTTGGTCTCAAAGAAACGCAGCACCTCCTCACTCTGGGAAATCTGAGGAGGAAGTCTCACCAACGCCTGAGACAAGAAGGGGGGAGAGAGGGGGGGGGGGAGACACAGGGAGAGAGATGGACAGAGAGACGGAAGAAGACAAAGAACAGGAGAGAGGGAGGGAGGGCATGAAAGGAAAAGAGAGAGAGGCAGAGAGGGAGGAGCGAGGGAGGGAGGGAGAGCGAGAAATAAGGAAATATTGAGAGAGGAGAGTAAGAGAGGGAGATAAATAGGGACAGAGGGGGAGAAAGAGAGAGAGAGGGGGGAGAGAGAGAGAAAGAAAGAGAGAGAGAGAGAGAGAGAGAAGAAGTGAACAAAGAAGCAGTGATAAAGTCTCCTTGAACCAGTGGATGATGATAGACCAAAGGCTGCAGTCTAAGGCCAGTTTTTCTAAGTGTTTGGTGAACAGAGAGCTCTGGACATAAAAGGACTCCGTCTTTCAGAAGGTAGTCTTTCTTTCTACCGCTCTCCTGCACATGTAATATTAACGCACATAACCCAGTAAATACTGCATGTTCAAGGTAGATGTGCAATTCATAACTCCTGACTCCACATAGCATAAGCACAAGAGGGTCAATATACCAATAAGCGACATATGTCTTGACCAAAATGTCATGTGAAAAGTTATAAGGCGTCATTAGCCTTCGTAGACAGGCGTCCACAAACAGTATTTCAGGCTCATAAGATGTTATAAGCAGTCGTGTCGTAAGCTTTCCTCACCCTGCAATAGTCATCGATGAAGCGCAGTCTCTTCATAGCCACATCACGAACATGACTCCTCCTGAACAGGATTTTACCTATGAGAGAGAGAGAGATAGAGACAGAGAGAGAGAGAGAGAGAGAGAGAGAGAGAGAGAGATTGCGAGAGGTAGAGGAAGAGAGAGAGAGAGGGGGGGTAGAAGGAAGAGACCGATAGAGACAGTTATTAATTTAGCTTTTGTGAAGGTAACACATCGGCACCCCTGATTTGCATGTGCAGTTCCCAAGCCTGCCACCAGGTGTCAGTGCCACCAATTTGACTTCTGAACCATCAACAGAAGCCTACATGAAGTGTTAATCGCACTGTGTTGTTGAAGGTCTTGTATCTACTCACCCTACCACCCCTTAGGACTGAGCTCAAAGTCAGGGAAAGTGTGTGTCTGTGTGCACGTGTGTGTGTGTGTGTGTTTGTGGAGCAGAGTGGTTGATCTGATCAAAGGCCAACATATAAATAACAGCAATGTCAAGCGACTGACCTCTATCATGGACCAAGCCTCAATACTTTGATGCTTCCCTGTGTGTGTGTGTGTGTGTGTGTGTGGGTACAGTTTGTATGTTTGACTTTATGTATGAGTGACTGCAATCCCTGAATGCTTGTCTATATACAGTATGACTACACGTGTATGCAGTTATTCACGTGTGAGTGTGTGTATGCTGCGCGCTCGCGCCTGTGTGTGTGTGTGTGTGTGTGTGTGTGTGTGTGTGTGTGTGTGTGAGCGGAGGGGGCCCTTGGTTTAGCCCATGTAGGCAGCATGTGTTGGACATGAGGTTTAAAGACAGCCTCCACCAAAATAAACACAAGACAACAGACGGAAGCCTTTCACTCACACAGCAGGAGTCCTCTCTCTCTCCTTCTCCCCCACCCATTCACTCTCCCTCTCTCTCTCTCTCTCTCTCTCTCTCCTTCTCTCCCCCTCTCTCTCCTTCCCTCTCCCACTTTCTCCCTCTCCCTCTCTCTCCTCCTCTCACTCCGTCTCTCTCCCTCTTTCTTCCATCTCTTCTTGTCTCTCTCCACGGCAGCTCCTTCCGTTTCCCTCCAACGTTCTCTTTTCCCCACTTCCCTCCTTTAATCTTCTCTTCTTCTCCTCTCCTTGCCTCTCCCTCCCAAGATGTCTCTCTTTCTCTCCTACTGTCTATGTCCTTCTCCCTTCGTACCTCTCTCTCCCTCCTAACTTCTCTTTCTCCCACCACCTCTCTCTTCCGTTCTCCCTCCCTCCTTCTGTCAGTCACCCCATCTTTTTCTCACCTGATGCAAATCTTTGTCTCGATCTCGGTCTCATTCTCTCTCCCTCCCACCCTTGCCGTCTCCCACCCCCTACACACCAATCACAGATGAGCACTCTGATTAGCAACATGCCTGTCAACCCTCCTTGCCCTCCGCATCGACTCCCTCCAGAAAGCCCTATGCACGCACGCACACACACACACACACACACACACAAACACACACACACACACAAACATCGATCACTGGCTGCCAACCATGCTGCACAGTACAGTAGGTGGCCCTTGGATTAGATGTCACTGTTACTGTCCCTGTGGAGATATTAGTATCTATGGACACACACACACACACACACACACACTTGTGGAGATGCCCCGTCAGCAGACAGATACATGGCACCAGTATCCTCCTATTGACGCCCCTGCTAGTGATGCTCATGCATTATTAATACAGAAGAGAGAGTGTGTGTGTGCGAGAGAGAGCTTATGTAAGTGTGCCTGTGAGAGTGTGTGTGTGAGAGAGCGTGTGTTAGAGTGTGTGTCTGTGTGTGTATGACTGGTGTGCGTGCGTGTGTGTCTGTGTCTGTGTGTGTCTGTTTGTGTGTGTGTGTCTGTTTGTGTGTTTGTGTGTCCTACCTGGGAGAAAAGGGATGATTCTCTTCTTGGGGTCTTTCTGCCCTCCCTCGATTGGGAACTTGTCAAGAATCTGCATCTGAGTAGAGAGAAGCACAGCAGGAGGCAGTCAGCAGAGTCACACAGGAGCTCACAGACTTTCCCTCAGTCTGACGCTCTCATTCTATCAAAGTATCATGCTAGCAGCTATTCCAAACAGCTAAGTACACGCAGAGAACTGAAGATTCTAACCCTGGACACTGACGTCTCAGATCCTTTCTTGAGCTGGAGGATGGTTTTCAACGGATCAGGAAAAACAGTGACAGTACTATTCAAGGGTATGTGTGTGTGTGTGTGTCAGTGTGTGTGTGTGTGTGTGTGTGTGTCAGTGTGTGAGGGCGAGACCAGCCAACGTGGGTTAGATTTATTCATAAAGTCGTCATGTTCTGTGTGGAGCAGGAATGCTGACAGGGGCTTTGAGGCTGCAGGGGAAGGCATTCTGCAGAGGTCAGGAGTGTGTGCGCAAGCGTGTGTGTGTGTCTTCTGTCTGTGTTGGTTCTGGCTCTGGGGTCACGACGTGCAAGAGAGTGTCAGCCATCCTTGTTTACCCTATTTCACCTGTCATCAATGATTGATAAAGAGATTAGAGAAGGCCAATGCTGAGGCCTGGGGCTAAGGAGGACGAGAGGAGAGGAGGGAAGAGGAGAGGAGGGAGGAGGAGAGGAGAGGAGGGAGGAGGAGAGGAGGTGAGGGAAGAGGAGAGGAGA
>BROE01000002.1:5053175-5134779 GCA_036571765.1 Plecoglossus altivelis
GGGGGAGAGAGAAAGCTCACAGGCACACACCCAAGTAGAGCACACAGACAAAGGCCATCACACTTCCAAGCAAAGCAATCAAGCCCATTCTCATTAAGTAGCTGGAATGAAAACAAATTGAGCCAATCTTGCTCGTAGAGGATGAAGCAGAGACATTTATTTATTTATGTTCCCGCGCTCTCTCTCTCCCTCTCTCTCTCCCTCTTTTTGTCTCTTTCTCTCTCCCTCTTTGTCTCTCTCCCTCTCTCTCTCTCGAAACTCGCTATTAGACCCTGATTAAAGTCATTTTTTGGGGAGGCTCCATTTGTGTAAACAAGGTGGCAAATGGGGCTGAAGGGAGGAGGAAGAGAGAACACTGGCACGCATGCTGAGCTGCTGAATGCTGCCAGAAGTCAGGCTCTCTCTCTCTCCCCCCCTCTCTCTTGTGTCTCTCTCTCTATCTCTCTCTTTCCCTCTCTCTTGTGTGTCTCTCTCTCTCTCTCTCTCTCGTGTCTCTCTTCCTCTCCATGCATCTCTTTGTGGCATCTCTCCCTCTGGGTCCCTCTCCCTCGACACTTCTCTCTGTAAAATGCTCCTCTCTTTCTATGTGGTTCTCTCATTTTCTGCTACTCTGTCTCTGTACCTTCATCTCTCTCTCTCCCCACATCCCTTGATCTCTCTACCTCTGTGCCTTTGTGCAATCCCTCCGTCTATCTCTCCCTCTATCTCCCTCCCCTATCCCTCTCTCTCCCCTCTCCCCCCCTTTCTCTCCCTCCTCCTGGTGATTGCCTCTCTGCAGCTTCTCCACAGTCAGACACAGGGACAAGAGGATCTAGAGGAGTACATGAATCAGGTCTGGACATGCCTTAGTGCCTGCCACGATCAAGTTTCTCAGAGACAGATGTCTGGAGCAGGGTAGTGGTGTGCGTGCGAGTGTGCGTGCGTGTGTGTGAGGATCGCTGCCTTGCTCTCTAACCACAATCATTCACAGTTGCGCCTCTAAATATAAATTGCCACTTTGACGTTCAATCTCAACAAATCACAGCCATTTCCAGCGATAGGCGACGCAGGTTATCTGGACGGCATGTGACAGCTCACCACCCCCATTTAACTCGTACCTGATAGGGGCGGGGCCCACGGCGGATCAGGTTGCCTGGCAATTGGCAACATTCTGGCCGAGTCAGAGAAGGCATAAGGTGGACTTGAGCCCCCCAGCCCAACCCTCCCCCCCGGCCCCCTGCCCCCCTCTTCTCCCCCACGGGTCAATTAGAGTCCCTCAAGGCAACAGGTGCAAGGACGGTGTAGCATCTGTCGACCTGGCCTTCAACCGCTCCCTTCCTCCACTTCCAGGCTCCTGATCCGGTCTCGGGCGGATGGGAGGCTGGAGGAGGGAGAGAGGATGGATCCAACCCAGGGACACTCACCCATGTCCCACTGTATTCCCAGGGATTAAAGGGACTGGAATTCCTAGCGGGGGGGGACATGGACTTGGCAGTTGTAGCTGGGGGGGGGAATTTGTTCCGATGTTGTTATCGAGTTTGTCCTCTACTGTGAGCTGTGGGGAAACACTACACTGTACATTTTATTTCCAATCCGACAACAGCAGTTCTTCACCTGAGCGAAGCAAACCAAAGGCTTAATGATAGACTGATGTGTGTAATAAGTTGTTTACCTTCTGTGGCTGGCTCTCAGTGGAGTTGAAAATCATGTTCTACAAAGCAACAAAACGAAGAAGAAGAAGAGAGGAAGAAAAAAAAAAGATATATGCGGATCTCTTGATCTTAGACATCAACGAGGAGATGTTATGTTTTGATTATCTGGGATGAATATCTTTCGTAGGGACATAAAAAATACATTAACCCCAGAGGTTGAAAGGACGAGAGCACGAGAGCGACAGGGAATAAAAGAGAGAGAAGAAATGTATAGGCGTTAAGCGCTGCACGCCCACTTTCCCCGTCGCGTTGAGACCATAATGGCGTTCCCATGCTGGAGAAACGCGGGCAGATCAGATCCCGATCTGAATAGATGAATGAAATATTTCCATTAGTAGAGGAAGACCTTGAAGCGGTGTGCTCTACGTTGCTGTACAACGGAACTCCACTTCCTCTGCTTGTGACCAGAAGTTTAACCTTCCTTCTCGATGAGCATTCACATGTTATTGCAGGGCTTTCAAAGGACAACAAGGCATTTCCCGGTCAGCATGATAACGTTGGACCGCTCGTCCAGCCGGGGACCATCTTCGACTGTTTATATGTCGTGTCGTTGGCGACGCACGCTTCTCAAATCCCCGAGCGACACTTGGCACCAAACGGTTTCACCTTGATAGCAGAATAATGGCCAATTCTCCGCAGCCACAAATGCCCCCCCCCCTACTTCCTCCTCCTGCCCCCCCCTTCCCCTCCACCAAAAAAAAAACTCATCTCACATGCTGACTGCTCCAGTTTTTTAAACAAAGTAGGCCAGCCAAGTTTCAGTACAGTACGCTACTAAGAGCGAGGGAGAGAGAGAGAGAAGCAGAGACACATGGAGAGAGAGAGAAAGAGAGAGAGAGAGAGAGAGAGAGCGAGAGAGAGAGAGCGAGAGAGAAGGTCCCAACCTGTATCTAGCATTCGGCCCCGAGGCCAGCTAAAGTTTCTTAAATTAGCTTCCACTAGCCTAGCTAGCTTCTCACAGTTTCCATGCAGGGAGCCAGGCCAGACGTTGGGCCACGCGGCCAGACCGCAAGCTCTGAGAGGGGGAAGGGAAGGGGAAAGGAGAGAGCTGGACAGTGAGCTACAGGCCACGGATATGTACACTGAAGGGCGTGGAGGAGAGGGAGAGAGAGAGAATATATATACTGTGAGAGAGAGAGAAAACAAATATATATATAATGCTTGGGTCAGATAGCTGAATCGAGTCCGGACAGACATGTTATTCGCATATTCTCAGGTCTGCCATCTTCAGTCAGGGAAGTGAGGAGGGGCTGAGTGGCTGGTCGGGCCATTGTGGATGTCCTGGATTGTCAGGCTTTTTGTCTCATTTTCTTGAAGGGGTTTTCATTGGACGGCTCGATCCTCAGAGCCATGCCTGTCTGCACGATCAAACGTAATCCGATTGAGACGGACAGGCGGAGAGGAAGGAAAATGGGATCATCTGTAATAGAATGATTGACCGGGTAATCACAGAGAGAGAAGTCATATTTTGCTTAAACAAAACACACACAGAGTGATTGCATAAGCCCACACACACCAGTGGCCGTGATTGCCAATGCCTTTGACCTAAGGGGTGGAGCAGGTCCCAGAATGCCTTGGAACATGGGAGAGAGAGGGGAGGGGGTAGCAAGAGCCAGACAGACAGACAGATAGACAAGAAGAGAGAGAAAGACATAGAGAGAGGGAGAGACAGAGCGAGAGAGAGAGGGAGAGAGAGAGAGAGAGAGAGAGAGAGTGAGAGAGAGAGAGAGAGACACACACAGAGAGAGACACACACAGAGAGAGACACACACAGAGAGAGACAGAGTGGCTGGAGAGTATGAGTGATGCTGTTCCCCAGGTCGGGGTCACCCAGCTGAAGAGCACGAGATAAAGACCTGAGTTCAGTGATTCTGTTTGCCGACATGCTAAATCATTAACAACCAAGGTGTGCTGGGAACCAAGGATGTACCACACTGAGCACTGTTCCAGGGGGGTGAGCTACGATCAGCTAGCACAACAAGACCCAAATTTGCAGCGAGTTCCCCGGGAGATATTCTCAGGGGAGACGTTACAATATCCAACAATGAACTTTGTCCGTTTGTGTTCGCAGTTGAATATCAGTGGGTCCCCTGTTCCCTGGGTGGAAATGCTGCGCTGGGGTGCGTTCAGCGTGCGTTGCTCTCCGCTGGCTTGAGAACATCTGGAGAACGTCTGTGTGGTGTAGCTGGGGAGAGGCGCTACTGGGTTGGCTACTGGAGGTTAGCAAGCTTCATCAAAAACATGTCTGAGAACCAAGTCTGAACTTGAAAAATGTCATTTGAGGGGGGGGGGGAACGAGACTGTTGTCTCAGAAAAAGAGGTGTGGCCCTCAACAGGGGTTTAAAAAAACACCACGTTAGAAGACTGTTAGATACAAAGGGATACAGAACCTTGAACAGACTTCAGCAATGATTACTATGACGATGCACACGTTGTTGTTTTTTTAAACCTGTCTGAAGAGGATGAGTGAGGAGAACGGAGAGCAGAGAAAGAGAGAAGGTTAGCATGCGTCAGCCAGCAACTCCAATATCTGGAACAGAATAAGAAGTTCACAAACTATCAAGTTGTTTGCCAGCTAGAGAGAAGTAGGATTCCTTAAACGCTCGCAAAGTAACTAACCACAGAGGAAGTCTTGCGGCTGTTATATTGGAAACTGTCAGATAACTGTCAGTAGACAAAGCAGCCAATGCACTTGGGAAAGGCCTTTTTGCACTGTAAGTTATTGGAAAAACGAAATTACCCAGATTAAGGCCTGTCAAAGGAGAGAAGGGAGTGAGAGACTGGAGTGCTTGGGAGATGACAGACACTGTGTAGGTGCTGACGTTTGACGATGAAGCATGCAGGAGACACGAGCGAAACGTGTGTGCACATGCACCGATGTCGAAGAAATCCCTAAAACACAGGAGAGTCAAGTTCATGCACTCGGCCCAGCGCAAAACACTCATGCCCTTCTGAGTGCTGGCCCGAGATCCTTCACAAGGACTCTCAACCCTCAACCAAAGGGTTCGTTTTGGGAGTCAAACCCGCAGCTCAAACCAGTTCTCTCCTCTCTCTGTTTTCTTATCTCTCCCTTTGTGTCTCCCTATTTCTCCCTCTGGTTATCTCTCTCTTTCCCCCGTCACTCCCTCCCCGTCACTCCCTCTTTCTCTCCCTCCCCCTCTCTTTATCCCTCTCTTTATCCCTCTCCCTCTCTCCCTCCCTCCCCCTCACTGTGCCTCAGTCACCTCTCAGTCACACCCGTTCTTCTGAGCCATGGAAATGTCCCACAAGCAGCTGAACTGGGTTCTTGTTCATCCTAAATTTAGACTCCTGATCCTGGACCCTGGCCTGGGAAGCGCTGCATATCCCCCCCCCCCTCCGCGCCTGCCCCTGCAAGGACCCGGGATGGGGCCGTCCGCTGAAGTGCCCGATTGTAACGGCAGACAACAACAGGGCCTGTGCCTGACGTGTAGGTGTCCTGCCTCTGCCACTCAGCAAGGGGCGAAGAACGCAGGCTCTCTCGCTTCATCTCTCTCTCTCCCTCTCTCTCCTTCTCTTCATCTCTCTCTCTCCCTCTCTCTCCTTCTCTTCGTCTCTCTCTCTCCCTCTCTCCTTCTCTTCATCTATCTCTCTCCCTCTCTCTCCTTCTCTTCATCTCTCTCTCTCCCTCTCTCTCCTTCTCTTCGTCTCTCTCTCTCCCTCTCTCTCCTTCTCTTCATCTATATCTCTCCCTCTCTCCTTCTCTTCATCTATCTCTCTCCCTCTCTCTCCTTCTCTTCATCTCTCTCTCTCTCCCTCTCTCTCCTTCTCTTCATCTCTCTCTCTCCCTCTCTCTCCTTCTCTTTATCTCTCTCTCTCCCTCTCTCTCCTTCTCTTCATCTATCTCTCTCCCTCTCACTCCTTCTCTTCATCTATCTCTCTCCCTCTCTCTCCTTCTCTTCATCTCTCTCTCCCTCTCTCTCCTTCTCTTCATCTATCTCTCTCCCTGTCTCTCCTTCTCTTCATCTATCTCTCTCCCTGTCTCTCCTTCTCTTCATCTCTCTCTCCCTCTCTCTCCTTCTCTTCATCTATCTCTCTCCCTCTCTCTATTCAACTCTCCCCCCTTTCTTCATCTCTCTCCCTTTCCATCTCTCTCGCTCACTCTCTCTTTCTCTCTCCCTCTCTCCCTCCCTCTTCCTCTGTCTCTTCATCTCTCTCCCTCAGTCACATCCAGCCTTCCCTCTCACACTATCTACTCACACTCGCATAAAGTTCTCCTTTATCCTTGCTCTAAGACAATGGGGTCCCTTATAGCTACCCTAGCTCAGCTCATCCAGAGATCACCCCAAGGCCACAGCGAGGCTAAGCCTTAGCCATTCAGCAGTGTATCCTTGGGGAATGGCATACCAATAATGCTTGTGGTCCAGACATGTGTTTCAATCAAGTAACCTCACTAAGAGGCTTGAGAACACCATATTGGACGGCCTTCCTTCCAAACGACTTGGGCTGTAGCTACTGTATAATTTACTGTTCTGAGCTGAATATATACAGCTGAGGTAGCCTTGGAGCTAAACTAGGCTTTTCAGACGGGTTTTTTCTGTGGAGAAAAAAAAAGGAATTGCAGGATTTACAGCCATCTTATGCATAGGCATCTTAAGCAGAGAAAAATATGCGACTATCCTTGACAATTTTACTCAATACATACACGCTTAAATATTTAAACCAGCAGAATCCTGAAGCTTTGGTCTGAAATACTGAACACAGTTTCCCAAACCAAATATTCATCCAAGACGCCGCAGTTTGGTCCTTACTTTGGAGCAAGAAAGCAGGGAAAGAGAGTGTTTGTGTGAACATAATGGAAAAAAAAAACGTCTTCGATGTCTCGTAAAAAGAATCAAGGCAGACTGTGAAGCCTTTGTTCCTCCGACGGAGGTTGACCACGCGAGAGCCGTGTAAAAATACCATCCGTGTTCCAGACAGGGCTGCAGACAGAAGCACCGTCATCCACGTCTCGAGGCGAATCATCCTTGTTCGTCCTGCAGAACGTATTCTTTGACTTTACGTTTAGATTTTCCCAGGCAAGTCATCGAGAAGTCATTCACATCCACAATGCCTGCCTGGCACATTTCCCGTTTCCTGTCCTCTTTTTAACGTTCAAACTTCCCCGTCCTCGTCATCCTCAAATCCTCCGCGGAGGCCCGGATTCAATCGAACGACTCGCGATCGTACCTCTTTAGGATTTGTACCACACGATCGCAAATTACTACATCGTTCTCGTCATCATCCAAATGCCTTCCTCGCCGGGCCTTGGATAAGAATTGTTTGTGTACCAACTCGTCCACGCCTAGTTCATCCCAGACTGGTTGACTAAGCGGCCGCATCTGGCTGACACACACATGGAGCGAGCGACACGTAAACAGGAACGTTCAGGATGGTCCCGTCACACACTGAGCACTGTAAGCTGTTCGCATTGACGGAAAGAAACCACTCTCCGATCCAGTAAGAGCTCCACAGGTGGCTTGTTAGCTTTAAGCTAAGGACATAAATTAGTAAACAAATAATCATGCCGCAGTTGACGTCGTTTCCAGAGATGGTGTATTTGAATATTCATCAAGGCAGTAGTATTGCGTGAGCTACAGTCAACTGGAAAGTGTAGGAGAGAGCGAAAAGACCGTTTATGTTTGTCAATCCCGAACCATGCAATTTACATTTGATTACGCCTGCAGCTCATTCTTTGCATCCTTACACCTCATTTGTTGGTGTCTTTCCACGCGGCACCCGTTTAATTCGGACCTGTCACCCTCGAATGACCCCCCCACACCCCCGCCCCCACCCCCACACACACACACACACATACCCCCCCACACCCCCCCTCCAAAAAAATATATACAAAAAATAAAGACAGCCATCCGACTAGGGTATCGAAAACGCCCCTTGGAAACACGGTCCCCTGGACCAAAATTGAGCGATGCGATTTCATTGAAACTTAATGAAACAGTAGGTATACGCCGTCTCCCTGTTGTGTGACTCTGGTATTCAGTTAAATTAACAGATCATTTCTATTTGCGGCTAATGGATGCTACTCAGTGACGAGTATAGCGACACGCTCATTATTTTCCATATTACCAACTCCCTCATGCGTTCTCAAGATCACTAGATTAGAAAATGCGCAGCAGAGAGCTTGACAAGCTACTGTAATTACTTTGCTCATTGAAACCTATAACAAACAGTGCAGACTATTTGGCACCAGGTGAACTTGATGGTCTGAAACCTCAATGCCAGAGTCAAAGGTCACACGTCTCCGATGGATCTCCTTCTGTAGGTAATACAGTCAAGTGTGTGCAATTAACAAATATCTACAAAATGCAGGTTCATCCAATGGCTTGCATAGGCAATGCTGTTAACATCCATCCGATCAAGTCCCCCGTATTAATATGATCAATCTCAAAGGTGCGATAGAAAATCCTGTGTCACTGGCCCTTGTCAGAGGGCTTTCATCCAGCTGTCTGTGCTTCAGAGAGGATAGTGAGATGTTAAGGAGCTGCAGGAGAGAGCGTAGACCAGGGTACAGAGCTGCAGTAGAGCTTATACCAGGGTACAGAGCTGCAGTAGAGCTTATACCAGGGTACAGAGCTGCAGTAGAGCTTAGACCAGGGTACAGAGTTGCAGTAGAGCTTAGACCAGGGTACAGAGCTGCAGGAGAGCTTAGACCAGGGTGCAGAGCTGCAGTAGAGCTTAGACCAGGGTACAGAGCTGCAGTAGAGCTTATACCAGGGTACAGAGCTGCAGGAGAGCTTAGACCAGGGTACAGAGCTGCAGGAGAGCTTAGACCAGGGTACAGAGTTGCAGGAGAGCTAGGACCAGGGTATAGAGGTGTTGCGCTGGCCTTGCAGGTCTTTGGGGCTTGCTGACTGTACTAGTAACAGCAGGATCCCCCGGACCAGATAAATGTTTAGACAGGATGGATTCCAGGTTGTGGGCGAACACACACACACACACACAGACACAGACACACACCATACGTACAGGATTGTGTAAAAACAACAGAACGAAACGGGGCCGATCAAAGAAGGAGAAAGATTAAAGACTGGAACTTTCCAGAGTATACATCCAGGAGGGAGACCTTTCTTAATAAGAGCCCAAAGGTGAACGCCACAGTTCTCTTCTCCATTTCATTCGCTGTTGTTGACTAGTGGAACTTGAAGCCTGGTTCACAAAGGTGCAGCTCACCCAAAGACTTGGCATGGGTTCCAATGGGGGGGGATAAACTGGTATGAGAAAAAGGCAAAGAGCTAAACTAGCAGTGTCCTTAAAGAGCCTTTATTTGAGTCCTTGTATTCAAGTTTTGTTCAATTCCATCTCAAGGAACAGCAGCAATTCTCCTGTTTGGGCATCATTCATCACAAGCGTGGAATAGTCCATCTTTTGTCAAGCTGCGAGTGCTGCTTGCTCTGACAACACAATAAACTGTGGACACGGCCTGCTAACCTATGGCCCCCCTCCGCCTAACAGAGCTAACAAAATCAATCTTGGAGCAGGTGACAGCCCAAGTGATTTTGTGTCAAACCATCCACAAGCCATTAAGGATCATTAGTTCCTCTTGGTGCCGTTTGAGGTCTCATGCTTGCTTCCAGGAGGTCTGCGAAGGCCTTCCAAGCTTAAAACTCCTTCAGGTGGAAGACATATATCCAGAGCTCACCTCTATCGTCGACGTTTCGGGAGGTGAAACTGAGATACAAGCGCACCCCCCCCCCCCCCCCCCCCCCCCATCATCGCGCGCTGTTTATTTCCTACTTTCCGCTTTATTCCACATTGGGAGTAATCAGTTGCACGGGGGAGGCCATTTTCCGTCGCACACCGCTCCAGTGGTTATCAATGGGACCTTTCAGAGGGTTGCCTTCCTTACCCTGATTGAAACATCATTTCCTGTTAAAACTGCACACTAAGTCTATTGAGATGTGCCCCCACAAGTCTTTCTCTATGAGGCTCTTCATACCCACCAGCATGGCCTGGGGACCCCGAAACCTCTGCGGCCGCATACACAACATATCAGCTCGCAGACAGAGAGACCTGGCTGTATAGTGCACAAGACTCACCCACGCACACACGCGCACGCGCACACACACACACACACACACACACACACACACACACAGAGGAAAACTGAGGCAGAAACTTTCCAAGAACACACACATGCACAAACACCCACTTGAGTGCGCGCGCACACACACACACACACACACAGACACACACACACACACACACACAAAACCTCTCCATACACACATACACACATACACACATACACATACACACAAGAATCCACCTGAAGGACACAGGAGCAGGGTCTTACACCACACTCTGCACTTCCATCCAAAGAAAACAAAGGTCTTTAAGAGAGGCCTTGACATCTTAAACACAGAAGCCTTGCAGGCAGAACCAACAGGAGACTCGTGTAAACCCACCAATCGCCTCTCAGCTCCCAATCCCCATAGAGAGCCGCTATAAAACATGCTACATTAAATCGACTTTTATTTCGCTTGTACTATAAAATAGGTTGTCAGCTCCTTGACGTTTTGAGGCCAAGGCAGCAGCTGAGATGAGAGTGTCTTTGTCGGAGCAAAGGCATAGGGCTTCATTGTCTCTCTCTCTCACTCTCTCTCTCACTCTCTCTGTTTATTTCCTTGTCTCTCTCTCACTCTCTCTGTCTCTCTCTCTCTGTCTCTCTCTCTCTCTCTCTCTGTCTCTCTCTCTCTCTCTCTCTCACTTCCTCCGCCTCTCTCTAAGAAGAGACGGCTAACGTGCCTATCCAACGGTGCAACCCCCATGCGAAGGCCAATTATAAATTTAAAAAAAACACCAAATAGGTGTGGAGAGCACAAGAGTTGACGTTCTCAGAGAAGGATCGCAGCTACATGCCCGGGGAGATTAATGGGGGTTGTTTGTCTGCTGAGTGACAGGGTTTACCTGTAGGTCGAAGAATTTGCTGTATCTTCTGTAGATGACGTGGGAGGTGCTGTCGGAGTAGGTGACGTTGATAAGATACACCTGCCAAAAGAGGAGAGATGGAGAGTTAGCGCTGCGACTTGTCATTAGAAACACAGAACCCGTGCCATCTCCCTCCAGCCTCTCTCACTCGGCTTCTCTCTCTTTCGCACGCAAACACATAACCGCCTCCCTCTCTTTAAACTACACACGTGCAAAAATACACACCTTCTGTCTGCCAACACCCTCCTACTGCACATACACGCACACAATCACGAATACACACTTCAGCGCGTACACACACACACACACACACACTCATGCTGCACTAACACACAAATCAAAATGCTTCAAAGTTCAATGACACGCCCATCTATCTGTCAACGAACAATATGGTGGGCTGGACAAGATGGTGATCTCATTCTCATTGTCATCACACTGACCTTCTGCCCTCGCCTCAGCTATTGTAGTGGATCGAAATCAGATATACGGCCCTGTCCTGCCTCCGAAGGCTTGGTAATTGATGACGATATCATCTCCAACCCATGCTAACATAGGAAACATAGGAAGCCTATCCAAAGCCATTTCCCATCATGGACGTCCTGATGGTTCTAAGTGGGGTAAGACCCAAGAGTTGATGATGGAGAATTCTTAAGATAGATTTGAGAAATCGTGTGTACTTTTTTTTCCCCCCCTACGCCTGAAGTTTCTCGTGTATGAGTTCACAACACAGTCGAGAGTTGGAATAAAGTCATTGTTTGAATTGATTGGGATAGATTGGCATTTTACTGCCGGCCTGTTTGCGTTCATATCTTCACCACATCTACATCCTACAGTAAATTTACTGTTTGTTCATTGTTTCTAAAGTACGGTGCTTAAGACGTCGTGACCTGCAGTTACCCTCAACATTATTTTTGAAGTCATATTTCTATAAACACACAAAAGGTTGAACGTTTCTGGGCTTTCACTGCAGTGTATGTCATACTCAATAAGCATGTCAAAAATGTTTACATCTGGCACTTAGTCAAACTAAAGACTTAAGACCACCTACAAAAACTGCCTTTACGACCTCACAAAATGCTACGGTCACGCTGCCAAGCTATTGAGACAGCAGCAGCAGCATTTGCCCACGTTGTCGCAACTTGCCAACAAAAGACTGATTTACCTCAAGTAAGCCGTTGAAAATGAAACCTGAACTGATTACTGACTTTGCTACGGTAATTCTCTCATTCTGGCCTCTCTTCTACCCTGACCGAACCAAGCGCTATCCTCCTGATTGATCTTATGCACTGGCCGTAGCAACATGCCAAGATCTGCCATGCTAGCTCAAGATGAATTAGGTCGAGCGAAAGACCCTGACGAATGAAAAACAACGGTATGAAACAAAAGAGAACAAAGCGTTTAAGGGCTTATTAATATTGGAGAGACACCAGCTATTGCTGGCACAAGGCCATGCTATGCTAACGTTTGCACTCCCATGAAACAGCCGAGCGTTAGCTTAGCATTCCCGATGTCGCCGCTAACTACAATGACTGTGTGTAAAGATGATTGCTTCGGACATAAAACTGATACGATGCGCAATTACTTCCTCTGCTCTGTGATTACACACAGCTAATAGGACCATCATGGCATTTTTCCAGATTACATGCTTCTTCCCATAGTATATTTTCTATAGCCAGTTAGTATTTCAGTTGTATGTTCAATACAGAAGAAAAATGAACCAACAGATACATCTCAGAAGAGTGATACTTCGAGATTTAAGAGTTAGAAGATGAGTATGAATGAGTGAAGGGTTGAGTCATGCTCTCCAAACTTGTCAACACTGCCATTCAGACAGACAGACAGAGAGGACTCACACATGGTTAGTGTTCATCTCCCAAATAGTTAGAATAGCTTCCCTCGTCAGTGCGTTGCAATCCATATAGATATGGACTTACAGTACCTAGCTGACAGCAGGTGCTAGGGAAGGGGGTTTAGAGAATATGCCTGTGCCTGCCTGTGTGTGTGTGTGTGTGTGTGTGTGTGTGTGTGTGTGTGTGTAGCATGTGTTTGACCACAGATATCTCAGTGTGTGGGCTTCCCTACCTCAAGTGTGTGTTTTCTATAAACTGCTTCTGGCCTGAACGGCATGCTGGGATATGATCGTGTTCCTTTACACGCACCCCAGAAGTGCACACGCACGGACACAAACACCACTACTGTGCCTGTTGACCACTTGGATTTAACCGTGAAGCTCAACCTTGCTGGTGGAGGGCCAGACGAAGGAGGAGGAGGAAGATACAGACTCGAGAGAGAGAGAGAGAGAGAGAGAGAGAGAGAGAGAGAGAAAGAAAGAGAGACAGAGAGAGAGACAGAGACAGAGAGAGAGACAGAGAGAGAGAGAGAGAGACAGAGAGAGAGAGAGAGATTCTCCCAAACCCCAGAAGCCGATGGATCTGTCATGGTAACTCAAGAGTGACCACAGTGGAAAACAGAACCATCCTCCGTCCACGCCCAAAATATCAAGCTTAAACCTAATGCCCTTCCAGCACGAAAATAGTCTGTCCTCTTCCACAGGCAAGCAGTACAAAACACCCCAGCTTGTTGCCCCTCCAGAACGTTGGCAGATAATGCTTCATGTCTAATCTGCAAAGCTTTCTAACCAGCAGGGAAATGAACACAAGTCTTAAGAGAATACCACCCCATCCAAATGAGCCTGTCCAATTTCAATATTCTATGTATCTTCCTGGGAAAAAAAAGTCCTTAATTTGATCCACGGCGTTGAATTTGAGATGCTATCCAGTGTGACGGTACAGTGTTCATTTACTCTGCTTCTTTTTATTCAAGCGCGAGTCACATATTTCTGCAACGTTTAAAATAGACAGCAGACATGTTGTGGGTTGACTCACATTGCCAAGTGCAGTTTAGTCGTGAGTGTGCCGCAGTGCCAAAGCGATCCCAATCATCTCTTTTAGAGTCCCCCAAAATGAGTCATAGAACAATCAACGTAGAACAAAAGTTTTACCATTTTTGTATTTTTTTATTTCAGACAAGCTGGTAAAGGTGATGACTGAGTAGCCTCGATGTATTGTGGCATAGGAAGGCTTTCTCATTCAGACGCGCATGTCGAAAGAGTTTGCGCTGCCTTTCAAAGCTTAGGAGGAATGCAAGATATTTTGTCATTCCCGGATAGAGGTCAGAGCTTATCACACCGATGGAAGTTGTTGCAAAACAACTAAGTATGCAACGTCTAGACCAATAAAACATGGCAGCAAAAAGAATTTACAAAAAAAAAAACTATATTTTTAAAAGTTACAGGCACAGTCTCTTGGGTTGGCAATGCCTGTAAAGGCCTTGATGCTGGGCGAGATACTTCCTTTCATCACGACACACTCAACCACACAAACATCTTAGAC
The DNA here is from genome assembly GCA_036571765.1 of Plecoglossus altivelis. NCBI lineage: Eukaryota > Metazoa > Chordata > Actinopteri > Osmeriformes > Plecoglossidae > Plecoglossus > Plecoglossus altivelis. The sequence continues at coordinate 5,067,205 of BROE01000002.1, forward strand.
GTATTAAACCAGATGCGTAACCATATCTGACAGTCGTAAAGCTGGATCTGATAGAGCCGAACAATCAGATGTTTGAGTTCAATCATGCTGCATCTGGATGTAGAGGCAGGAAGGTGTTACGCGCTTGAATGGGTGTGGAGGTATTTCGAAACAATGGCTTTCCTAGAGCAGAAGTCCCTGTACAGCAGGCCACACTGTCCAAAACCAGGAACACCAATCCCAAACGAGCAGGGAACTCCAAGGACACGATCGAATGTGTTCGGAAATAATCGAAGACATTTGTCCTCGTTAACCAGTCGCGAACAAGGTAACAATACACCGCCTTCTCGACCGATTGCCCCGTGACGCTCGACACGTGTTGCCATCGTTCCGGCCGAGAAGGTTCCATGAGCCAGTGGTAGGCAGGAGTTCAACATCCAGACGGCAGACAGATACAGATACAACACGCCTCATGCAAGCCTGTGATGAATGGAGCGCCCCAGATACGGCTAAAGAGACCTTATTCATACGTTGCGTTCTCCACGCCGAGGGAAGATCAGGAGACTAGACTGGTATTGAAGCCACAGAGAAATGCACAAAGACATGAATAGTTATGAGAGAGAAAATTGGAACTCTGGTTATTTCATGACATTCCACTGTTGAAAACCATGAATCATAAAAATAAAAAAAAATCAAGCTGACAGATTTCTTCAACCATGGTATAAATGTGTCACCCTCCCCCCCCCCTGCCACCGCCACCCTACAATAACAAGCTACAATATGTGGCACAGACACGGAAAACACCTACTTTGTGCATTAAATGACAAGGGGCAGATGAAAGAACTTACTGTGTCGGTGGAATCCTTGTTGTAAGGTTCACGGTTCGAGTCAAAAGGCGAAGCGACGAAGCTGCTCGCTGAGGACTTACTGTAGCATGTGGGCCTTGCCACAAACTGTTCTCAACCCCGCCTAAAACTCTATATTTAACTTAACATATAAAACGTACCGTAGACATCGTTCCCTAAAACCCCAAATTCTTTTTCACATGGATACGTAGCTGGGATTGAACTACAAAGTGGAAAGGGAGTGGAAATAGAACTGGGTAAGATTATGATTTTATTAGGAGTGATGTCTTTCCAAGTAAACCACAGCTAGGCTAAATATGCGCTTTTTACTAATAGGTCACCGCAGTTTTGTAATAACGTATTAAAAGCTTTTAATGCCAAGATGGGGGTGACCATAGCTGGGACCATGTGCTTCTATAAACCAACCGCAAGTGTTGTCCAGATCCAGTTATGAACTGTGGAAACACATGGAAGAACCCTCGAGGTCAGGTTTGCATAACAGCTGCCAGAATAGTTCCCAGTGTTACCCTTCATGGCCACCCCTCCTCTCTGAACTGTGGACTTTTCCGGTTTTTCCGGCACCCAATCATCTCTTCCCGTCTTTAGCCTCTATAGGGCGCGGGAAGTGCGGATCGGGCAAACAGCAGTTTCCTGTGAGAGAGAGGGGGGGGGGGCGTTGAGGAAAAGTGTTGATTCAGCGTACACTTCCTCTCTCCCACCTCCTTCTCCTCTTTTCAGCTTGGTCATGTACAGTTAGGAGAAAGAACAGTTCAAACAGGCTGTGCCTACATCAGTTCCAATCTACACTGGCCCTCTAAAATGACAAACCCAACTCCAAATCTCCAACGGAAACATATGTCAATGTGTTGGTAAAATATAGTGACCACTTCATAGAGAACACTGGTTAGGATAGTCAACATGTGCTCTCAGTCTAGTCAACCTGTACACTCTTAGAACTTAAGGTTCCAAAAGGGTTCTTCTTAAAGAGCTGAGGTTCTACACAGAACCAGTTGCTTCTGAAAACCCTTCTTTAGAAAAAAAAGGGTTCTTTAAGGGTTCTCTTATCACCCTAAATAAGATTTGAGGGAGAAAACCTTCAAGGGTTGTTGTGCTGAGGTCCAACACCAGTCTTGCCGATCCAGGCCTGACAAGCCAAGCCCAAGCACAGTACAGTGGTGCTGCTGGGCTGACGTACTGAAGCTTCCCAGGACACGGTCTAAGACCTTCCTCCGACTGTGGACAGACAGGGCTTCTATCCCTGCGTGGTAAACGTGGCTCTGTGATGTCATCTCTGGCGCTAAGGGCAGTCTGTTGACACAAACAGCGTGCAGCTGTGGGATGTGTTCTAACTCTCCAGGATGGGTCTTTACTTGCGTCTGGCGTCTACAGAGCAGGAGGACCTGTTGGACGGCGGCACTTGCGGAACGGGGTGCCTCCGCAGGCTGGTGATTCGGAACGACAGCGAAGGTTTGGACTTGAGCGAATGACGCGGACGAAGATTTCCCGCTCGTTGCGGGCGAACGAAATGTGCCGCAATATCTGAGAGCATCTGGTTGTTTGAGACATGAAACAGTCACCAATATGTGCGCTGGTAATAACAGTGAAAGGACAACATCCATGCTGGAGTTAACACACTCACACACACACACACTCACTCACTCACTCACTCACTCTCAAGGCCTCTTGTCATTGACAGGGTTAGGTCCGTGTGAACAGAACTGCTAGCACAATGACTTCACTGATAGACGTCAGCAATGCAGCCCCTGACTCTCTCTCTCACACACACACACACACACACACACACACACACACACACACACACACACACACACACACGAAGCCCCATGGTCCTTCCAGTTGGACTCCATAATTGTCTCTCTCACTTTCTCTGTCTCTCTTTCTTACACACACACGCACGCACGCACGCACGCACGTACGTACGTATGTACAGTGGTGCGCACGCACTGACTCGGTCATTTACACATTCTCTCTCCTTTCTCCAAACCACACACACACACACACACACACACACACACACCCGATACACACACACACACACATCACACACACACACATCACACACACATCACACACACATCACACACACACACACACCAGTGCAGGGTCGCCACGCTCCTTCCTGCCAGGCTCTGCCTGTAGTCATCAAACATCCCCAAACAATGGCCAGTCCAGAAAGCCAGTCTCATAAAAATGCCCTCTAAACATGCGCTCCTAACTCAGAGGGAAAACAGGGACTTTTCATTGTACACTTTGATATCACGCTGTATTTTTGATAGCCCAATAAATACTAAAGTGGTGAAACATCACTCTGAGGGCCTGTTTCACACAGCTAAAATACAACAACACCAAAAAAAAAAAAACACAAGCCCCCTGTTGGCCCCGGGAGCCTGAGTGTCTATTGTGTAGTGTATTCATGCACTGGGACTGGGACTTGCTCTGTGACAGAATTGCTTAAGTCAACACAGTTGTATTCTCTTTTTACCTCGCTTTCTTTTATCCTCCCTCCATCCTCCCTACCCGCCCGTTCCTGAAGGAACCAGTGTTTTGGGGTGTAATCTGTGTGTCACAGCCACTCAGAGGTCCGTTCTGTCTCCCTAAGGACCCAGACAGCCCTTCCTCCTGGAAAGCTGGGACTCTTGTATTTTCTTCGCACACTTCTCTTCTCTGGGTTAAAGCATTCCCGGCTTTGGTCCCCAACAGGACCAATTACATTAGTATTGTGCACTTCTTTCTCTCTCCGTCTCTGTCTTCCTCTAATCCCATTCTCTGCGATCATCTCTCTCTCTCTCTCTCTCTCTGTCTGTCTCTCTATCTCTCTCTCTCTCTCTCGATCCATTCCTCTCTATGTCTGTCTCTTTCTGTCTTTCCCCTCCCTCAAACCATCCATCTCTCTTTATCTCCCTCACAAGCCATTATCTCTCTCTCCCTTTCTTTTCCCTCCCTCCCCCTCTATTTTCTTCCTTCTCTCACTTCATCCATCTCTCTCTTTCTGTCTCTGTCTGTCTTTCTATCTCCCCCCTTTCTTTATTTCCCCTCCTTCCCTCTTGTTTACTTCCTTCTCTCACTTCATCCATCTCTCTCCCTCCCCCTTTATTTACCCTCCCTGCCTCTCTCCACTCCCCCTCCTCCCTCCCTTCCCGTCTGTCTCCGTCTGGGGATAACTCTCTAGTTTCTTCTCACAGTGACTGGCCGCGGTCTCTGGGGACGGTAGCTAAGGAAACTAGGCCAGAGACAAGGCCCGTGGAGACACAGGTCCAACACAGCAGAACATTGGTCTGGGAGGCTGCTTTGACAACCAACAACATCCCGCCGCACACGGTCCTGTCTCGTAGCCCCACTGCGTTCGACCCTGAGCGTTCCAGAACGCTGTGTTGTGGAAACGTGCGCGCGTGTTTACATCACGTAGGGTTGACTAGCTGCACGTACCGTTGGTATCCTCATGTGCAACTTAGCATTCAAATGGCTTGAGACTGTAGGACTCAGATGGTTTGCGCTGAGGGGAGCGTTTGAGCGTGATCATGTTTTCATGACAGCTGTTGATTTGCTATGTATAGAACACGAGGCTGCGTGTGCAGATCTCAAGACATCCCATCGCTTCACAAATGAGTTATTGATTATAACGTTTCTGATAGGCCCATTTCACTGATGTCGTACAGACTGAGAGTATGCAGGTCTGGATGGGTAAGTGTGCAGTGAACTGCATGAGTGGGAGATAGCAGTGCAATAGTCAGTATGAGCACAGACAGCTGTGTGTGACATGTCATTTACTTTGGCCTGCCTGCACACTATCCATGTCTCTGGAAGGCATGAGAACATTGAATCAGTCAGTCACTCCTATTAGCTAATGACAATTTTTTGCAATTAGTTTTTCAATTTGCAATAACCTAATAAGATGTCAGGTCTTCGGATGTTGATTTGCGACCCTATGGCGTGGTTGTGCTCGTCACACCATGCCCTAAACGTCCTCTGGGAAATCCTTCGGTCTGGAAAACTGGTTTAGTTCCACTTGAAAACGTGATACAGTAGTGTGCCAGTGAGCTACGATAGCCACCATAAGTCAGACAGTAACTATCTGTGTTTCTAAAGACATTCGATATTATTTATTCTCCCCCGCCCCACTTGTACGACTGACAATAATGATGACGATGTCATAATGCTATTATACCATGACAGCCTATTCTGACGTGACGCAATCAACTCAGAACCTTAATGAAGCGTCATGGATTTGGGGTTCAATTCTACACCGAGATATAATCCCGTAGAATTATAGCCCTCCATCAGTCTAGAAATAAGTGACAGTTCCAGGGCTAGGATTTAAGCGGGACCAGGTAAAACTGTAACAGAATAAATGATAGCTACTCACGTAATGTTTGGATGGATTGCGTCTCTTCTCCACGTCCACGACTTTTACATCCAACACTGTCCGAAACTGCATCTTGATGTCTCCTATGGCTACGCACACACAAACGATATCTGATAGAAAATACTGTAGTATTTAACCGGCCAGTCAAGATACGATGAAAATCGAAATGACTATCATTGATTCGGTGTTTTGTCGAATAATGATCCTGTGCGATTAGTCTGATGTTTCACCGTTTGACAAATAACACTCTCAATCCCAAAGGAAAACTTCTCACAGTCTCTTTAAATCAAGAATTGTTATCTTTGTCACTGAAGCATGGTGGCAGTTTCCTAATGCGAGATCTTCGCGCTGGACACATCAAGACTGGCCAGCGGTCTCATGCTGAGGAGGCGGTCACCTCGAATTGAAAAAGTGGATCGAGTTCCTTTGTGTCGTCCTCGAAACCTTAAACTAGGGGGGCATTACCTGTAGGTTGTGTGGTTTGGGGAATGTAAAAAGCCGGCTTTTCACCCTCCCGAAGTCGCAGATATGAGCAAGCAGCCAAAGCCCGAACGAATTTGGGGATTCGAGTGGGATGGGCTTCAGAAGCGCATGAGCTACTTGGAATACAGCACAGTAGCCTGCGAAAAAACATGAACGTCGTTCGCAAGAAAATGATTTGCGTAATATAAAAGTAGCCTACCTTGGGTTTTTATGTTACCGAGATTCTAAATAGACAAGAGAACACATTCGGTGCCCATAAATTAACTGTATACAATTAGATATGCTCCCTGGTGACTTACACCAACACCGTAGAAAAGTTCAATTTGATGTCAGATACAATACACTTAAACGGAGTAGCGTTATATAGTCATAGTTTATTCCATTTAGAAAGCACAGAATGTAATCATTGGATAGCATACTCATGATAAGTATTTGAATCAATTGACTGCGAAAGCATCAAGTCTTGTGCCCACTTGGTTGATGCTGTTCATTCCACCGCTGTTTAATCTTCCGCAAAACTAGTCTAACAAAGTGACTGCTTACAAGGCTCTGACGTCAGTGGCCTAGACTTTTCTAATGAAGGTTTAGATATGGATACAGATGTTTTAGAAATAGCCAATCAGAGTTTCTCTCTACACCGTAGTTAATTAACAACGAAATACTGCCCCCCTGTGCTCTTAGAACGCGAAGTCTTCTGATAAAACGCACGTGCTTTAGTTTCAAATGTCCTAAATGGGATTTACGGAAACGTCATCAATAAATAACTGACAGGCATGTCGAACGTTAATCGTGACTAAAGCATAAGTCCAAATATAATAAAAGGATAATTCCACAAACTTGCCTACTTAAAAAAAGCACTGATATTCTGCGGGGTCAGAGAACAGTGTAGTGGTTTTCACTGGTGCTTATGATGTCACTGTTACACTCCAGAGCCTTTAGAACCAGTTCTATGGCCGACTTGCTCACGTTTGGGCTGTACCTCAGTCTTACCCCAGAGAGGATGTGCAGAACATGGCAGCCCCTCTCAGCATCTGGTGGGAGAAACGCTGACCGTCAGTGACTGCGAGGTACGTCCGTGTGTCTGCTGACACGACGAATATGAACCTTACATTTCTCTCTTCCCGAGTCCTCCCTGATGACGTCCTTGGTCGCCATTTCTAGTTCCTTGTCCCGTTCGGTTACCTGAAAGGGGGAAAAAAAAAACACCCATTTGACCCAACTCCCAGTTCGCAAAATTCAAAACTTTTTGCGGGCGACCGTTTAGTGATTCAAATTCAAACAAACAGAGGCGGGACGTTGCCATGGACGCACGTGGTAAACCTCGTCTTGGGACTTGACCTTGCGGAACACGACGCCCTCATCCTGCAGAGCCTGCAGAGTGTCTTTCAGGAGCAGGCCGAGTTGCTTCGACCCAGACGGACCCGCCACAGCTTCCTAACGTCACCACAAGATCACGAGGAAATCTCTTGATTCGTGGGATTGATCCACACAAGGTTTAACTGACACCTGTGAGACATTGACCTATTTGACTGTGAGTCTAACCTGAAGAAACACTATTGTTGAAGTAAATAGACTGGAAACATGTCATGTTTGACTGACTTTTGGCAACTTCCTGCCATAGTCATTTCCTGGTTTGTGAAACCTTACTTGGCGAATCAAGTTGATTATGATTGAGAGCGGCTAGGAGTAACTACACCGAGGCATGGTTTGCTGTGGCAGCTCACCTGATAGCTCACCTGGTAGCTCACCTTGTCTAAGGAGCTAGGCTGAGCTGGTGTGGAGACCAGAGGCTGCAGAAGCTCTAGAACGTCGTACGGTCTGAGCTTGGCAACCTCTTTCTTTTTCAGGTAATCTTTCAACACGCGAGTTGCCTGGCCAAGCAAAAAGACAGCGGAGCCACTGCCAAGTCGTCGAAAACAAAAACGGAAGGGAATAACAGGCCAATATTAGAGCAGTTCGCTGCCAATACTCACCCTTGCCTTTAAACTGAAGTACCCATGTCTGTCCATCTACAATAGCAAATTAACAGACATCTCCCCTGTGGATTACTCATCATCACTAGTAATTGAGTCAAACGACTGGAACCATTTGGATTAGGGGAACCAGGGTCAAGCTATGAGGTCAAGCAATGAACTCTAATTGCATTAACTGCAGCAGGCAGTATTTAGAACTACTTACCCTGCAGTTTGGGGGCCCTTAGTACTATTCTCCAGATTGAACGGTTTATCATAGCACTGTCTGTATAGCCCAGGGACTTCTGACATCCAGGCAATCTGGACGGCCATCACTGGGTCACTCACTTTATCTGGAGAGACACACACACACACACACACACACACACACACACACACACACACACACACACACACACGAGTGGGGGTTAATGGAACTGTTCCAACGACCTATGTGTGTAATTCAAGTAATTGAATTGTTCCGTCAGCTCTCCATCACTACCACAAAATGCAGTGTGTGTGTGTGTGTGTGTGTGTGTGTGTGTGTGTGTGTGTGTGTGTGTGTTTGTGTGTGCGTGCGCGCGCGCGCGACCATGCTCCTCCACTCACAGTACGTCGAAGCCATGATCTCCCTCTGCTGTCTGGACGTCTTGACGGGCCCCCTTACTCTGAGCAGCTCTCCTATCTCCAGCTGGGAGCTCTTCCGCTGGGCCCGTCTGAGGCACTCCAGCTCCTTGGCTGGGTTAAACCCTCCATGACAGTCCTCCAGGGATGTGGAGTAGGCTGGAGAGGAGACAGGGCCCCGTCAATGACTGATAACAGCTGTGCGTTCCCATGGGGATGACTATAGTGCTGTTTATCTATCCAGGAAACTGCAATGATATTTGTAGGAGAAGTTTTGTTTCGCACACTGGTTGTTACACAAAGCAGACATGGAAACGTACATTTACCAGGGTCAGTCGCATCCCTCCAACTTTCACTCTTCCAGCAGAGGCAATTTATGACACCAGTGCCATCATCGACTATGAATTAGAAGTCACAAACCATTTAAATTCGTAATTAATGATGAAGACCCAGTTCTGATATAAATCGTGTTCTGCAAACTTCGCAGACATTCATTGTGCAGGCCTACGAGTGCATTTCCATCAGTCAGATGGATGAATAGATCAGATGAATACCTCCATAACAGAAGAAGTCTTCTCTCTCTCTTTTAGACACCACAGTCCCAAGCACATCGACTTTGTAGATGGGATGTGAGTTGTAGAAATAGATTCCTGTCATGTGTAGAGCAATTAGCGATGATTAAACAGCATTATAATTATGTTGATACTAAGAGACATAGGCTATAGCTTAGATAGCTAGCCTAGCTACCTTGATAACTGATGTTTTAAATTGACAATATAGAGTAAGAGAAGTTCTCCATTCATTGCATACCGGGAATTTGACAGCTCTCTCTCATCTGAAGGATGTCTTCGATATACAATCTGGCGAAAGCGGTGAAAACTGGGTCCATTCCCCAAAGCATAGACGGGGGCTCCTCGCCCGGATCCATCGATGCATGTTGCATTTCATAACTTGTTAAGTTAGCAAACTGAAGATAACTAGTCTAGCTCTTTTAACCATAAATCACGCGCAAAGTTCGTCAACCAATCAGTTAATGGTATTCTAGTCAATGGACTTCCTTTGTGTGCGTATAACAGTAAAATCCTGTTTCGAAGAAAAATATATTTTCTGCGCTTTTTAATTCCTTTATTCCGTGTGTACATCCAGTTTTAAACAAATCGTTACACCCTAATTTACGTTCATGTGAAAAGCGACACCGCCTATCCAAAATAAATCTTGAATTCAGAAATGAACACACCCGAAACCTCTCCGTGTAGGCCTACTTAGTTGCTGAACCCATCTTTGATTTTTGAGTTTACTTTCCAGAGATTTGTTTAGTGTAGATTGTCAAATATTTTTATACAACGTTGCACATCATGAACTTTGAGCGTAGGAAACAATTGCTACGTTTACGTGCACGTGTACGTTCTACAAAGGCTTTTGGGACATGTAGTTCTTTAAAAAATAAAATTTCACAAATACCTTTTTTTTTTACATCAGATCACCGAGTTGCACAATGTTGTAGACGTGCTCACTAGATTAAAAACTCACGTACATGTTATTTTATTGATTGTTGCGCAATTATAATGTAGCTACAAATTTCAACTACTTCTATAGGTCCCGATCATTGCCCACTCTCCAGCACTGTTGGGGGCAGCAATGGTCTTGATTTGAGTTGAGTCCATTCCTCAGTTAAACAGAAAGAACTACAGTAGTGCGCGTTCATGAACGCGCCTTTGACACCAAATCCGCTAGATTACTGGACCCCGTGCTTCTCCAAGGAAAAGAAGATTGGGTTTACCGTACCGACGTTTGGTGTTTACGATTTCCACACTTATTTGACTTTTGAGGAAACGTGTAATTTTTCCTTTGGATGTAATTCTTTGACGACGTCAATAGTTTGTATATTTAGGTTTTTGGCTAAGGAAAGATATCCAGTGCATTGCGTTTTCGGATCAGAGAATTTCAGAGTTGGGAGAACAACAAGCGCTTCTTGTGGTACTTTACCCCTGAGAAAGTCCACTATCTGAACGGGTACAATGACAAAATTTGCGAATTACATTGTTGCTGGTACTGGAAATGATCAACCATGATGTGCGAAGAATCTTTATTATTTAAACTCGGATAACGTTGACAATATTGCCGTTGATGATACTGGTTGGGGATTCTCAACTGTTAAGTTTTGCTAAATAATTAAACTGAATGAATATGCGACAAGCTATCGGTAACAAGATCTCTTCAAAGACTGTATATTTCCTATTCGTTTACATACAGTAGAATATGCAATAGGCCCAATACAAGCCTCAGTGACACCAGAGAGATTAATTCCTTTGTCACCTTTCCAACTGAAGACGCACCCGAGACAGGAGCATGTCATTCTTTAATTTTCGTAAAATATTCAAATTGGGTGCTGAGAAGAAAAAGAAGCAATATGAACATGTTCATCGGGACGAGAATCCAGAGGAGATATGGGACATAATCGGCGAACTAGGAGACGGAGCGTTTGGTAAAGTATACAAGGTAGGTTAATGGGGAGTTAATAGCGTTCTGTTGAAAGGAATCGTTAGTCGACAGTGCACTGGGTCAATGCTGGCTGGACATATTTGATTCATTACTCTCGTCGTCACATTTTGTCAACAATTATCCAGAAAATGTTGTTAGGATAAGTCAGTCGCTTAGTGTACTCTGTAATTGCGCTGCTAACCTTTGCACGATTTGTAGTGTAACTCATAGCTCTCGAACCAATCAAGGTGCCAGTACCGATGTTGTAAATTGTTATAGCATCTTTCATCGCATCTGAACCTTATTGCTCCAATGATACAATTACAACTTTGTTTTCCTATACTTTAACAAGGCCGTATCCACACAGCACACAGTCATCAAAGCCATTGTTTCCCTTCCCTTTCTCAAACCCAACCGCAGGGAAACTAGGGTGTGAGATACATTCCTATTAATTATTTTAATAATGACTCTGTTTGCAGTGACCTCAATGCATGGGCAGATCCAAAAGGTCCATTTGTGTGAGTGACACTGAACGTGATCTCTCATGATAGTCCTGGCCAAGTCTAGGAGCAGGGGGCTTCAGTGAATGCAACTGAGCACCCAATTACCCACCATGTTTGTTGCCTTGTGTTCTATTTTGGAACCTGTGTAATGGCTTTAGTATAAGGACCGGTACTTTGTTTTGTTGCTGCTCGTTTGATGTTTTTGTTAGTGTTTGATACTTGCAGTGCAGCCTGGATTCCTTTTCAAAACACCTACAAACCTTTGTACTGAACACACTTGTTCAGTAGCCATTCAAAAGCAACATCTCTCCATTCAAACTGCATTCGTTTTTGAATGATTAGGATGAGTCAATGTTTGACCAACTTACAGCAGTTTGCCCACACCTCGTTCCCTGGAAGTTGCAGTGTAACTGTACCCTGCTTCCTGTCTGAAGTCGAGGTAATGACTTGCTCTTGGGCAGACTCCAAGCCCCCCATCGATTGGCAGTAGTGAAATGGTAGAAGCTCTAGAACGCTAATTGTGTTTTGGATGTGTTAACGGAGGGTCGGGGGGGGGGGGGGGGGGGGTCGGGTGTCAGCGCTTGTTGGAACGGCAGCATGAACGACACGCTGACCTCAGGACACGCCCCAGTCATGAGGAAGTTGCTGTATCCCGTGTCGCCACGACGACCCCATCAAGCACATCCTGCCTGCAGAAGGGCCAAAGCAAACAGAGAAAATGTGAAAAGGAACATATTATTATGAGTTGCATTTCCCCCAGTGCTGCGTTATGTCTATTCTTTTGTCCCCCGCCCCCTTTTTTCTTTTGTTCAACGATGTGTTAGTATTGTCCGATGAAAATGTGCTCATCCACCAGTCTAGTCCCTCTGGTGCTATGGAGAGCAGAATTGAAAACGTCCTCTTTCTCCTCTGAAACAACCTACCTACTGCATATCCCCTCCTGTGCTGCTCACGTTCCCTCTCCTGCTCCCACAGGCCCAGAACAAGCAGACAGGCATCCTGGCAGCAGCCAAGGTGATCGACACCAAGACCGAGGAGGAGCTGGAGGACTACATGGTGGAGATCGATATCCTGGCCTCTTGCGACCACCCCAACATAGTCAAGCTGCTGGATGCCTTTTACTATGAGAGCAAACTGTGGGTGAGTGGAGGACTCTGAGGAGGCTGGGAATTGTAGTCATAACCGATGCCCACGTTCTTCTGCTTTTGTAGGCTGAGTTGATGAGTCTTGATGATAAAATACCTGCCCGTCAACGTATTCCAAGCCAAAGTCCATGTTGGCAGTGAGATGAAATGAAATAATTCAGAGTTAATCATCAAACCAGATGTGAAGTCCACGGACATGTCTTCTTTGTTTGTATTGGGAGTCGACAGATAGGCGTATGTCAGTATGTATTTCTGAGCGAGGTTGTGATGTCTCCATGTTCTTGTGGATTCTCATTGGATTCAGAAGCCTTAGATGACCGTGTCTGGTCCTGCGCACCTGCAGCGGTCGCTGTCTGCTGTACACTGCGGAGGGAAAGTGGTCATTAATAATCCAGTACTGCACTAAGGAGGCGCAAAGATTAGCCAGATAGTTGTCTAGTCATTACAGTCTTCTTGTTCCTCTCAGTCGTATACATAAAGTCATATATATATAGTTAGTATGCACCATTGTATATACGAATGTTAAAGTAATACGAGCTACAACAGTACTACTGTAGTATGTTGTGAGAATCTACAATCTGTAGTTCAAATCTTTAGTTACCTCTTAGGCAAGATAAAAGCCTTGTCTATTGAATAACAGGCAGCGGAAGAAATCTATATTTAGGAGGTTAACTCAGCTTGTGTGCTATTTGATACGAGTCTTCAGCAAAGTGGGCCAAGTGGAATAAGAGAAGAGGATTCTAGAAGAGAAAGAATACAAGTTATGAGACTGGCCAGCGTTTTTTTTATCAAGAAATCCCAGCAACAGCGTCCACAGGGGCCTTGTCTCCAGTCATGAGGAAGCAGTCATAATTACCTGGGTGTTTGGTTACAGCGTATTATCCAGTCGGTGCACTGCCCCTTTCCTCTCCATTGTCTGCAGAACAATGGCTCCAGTCCAAATGGGGGTTGTCTATTGATCTTTATCTGGGCTTACACGGTACTCTCCCATGTAGACGGGAGACACGTATGCCGACGGAGAGATACCGTGGTGCTTAGCACATCTCGCACAACTTGGAAGTTCAGTCACCGCGACGACCGTACTTCTCACCACAGCTTTGCTACAGGATTGCAGCTCGCGCCGTTCCCGTCCGCAACATGACTGACCTATGACCTTTGTTGTTATGGATACCCTCACATGTATGTCCTCGGTGCCATGTGAATAGCTCCTCTGTGTGCGTATGTGCGTGTACATGTGCAGTTGTTGCTTTGTAGTCTGTCTGTGTACAACACCACTGTACAGAGTTCTCTGTGGGGCCTATTGTGCACAGCCAGCCGTGTTAAAACAACAGCTCGCCTACAGAGAGACAACATCATCCGGCCCCTTGTGAATGGACCAGACTGTCTAAAGGACCGTGGCTCTTAGCAGTCACTTGTGTTTTGTTTTTGAAGGCACGCTGAATAGATATCGAAGGATGTTTTTGTTCCCGCTGAAGTGCATCAGGAAGATAGCAGGGGAACGATAAGGGTGTAAATATGAACTTCCGCAGAATGCTGCTTTGACCCAGTGACCCCCTGGACTCCAGGTCTAAACCTCAAGATAGGCACAAATCAGCAGCCTTTCACGGCATGCTACAAGGAAGTGAGTTGTTAACTGTCGATCACATCTGTCAGTATTAAGAAATAAATGGTCCTTTATGACTCGCATCATGCCAGATATGATACAGCAATTGGTCATGACGTTATTGTTCATCAGTGATGGCTTGAGTACCTTTCTAGGCTATGCTAACACACACTCACAAATACCTCTAGCCGGCTAGCTAACTGTAGCTACTGTAAGGCTAACCTGTTAACTATATGCTCTGCGCATTAAACCTCCCTAATCCTGTTTGAAGAGGAGGGATATGTTTTTATCCAGGAGCTAGCGGCTCTACAGTTCTGTGAGTTCTTCCTCAAAGTGGTAGGCCTTCTTGCCGGTCAATCCTCTTACACCAGCGGCCATCTTGTGAACCCTTTAAGGGATCAGCATACTGCAGCGACTTTCTAAATTGTCTCAGATAGATGGGCAGGGCCTAAAGAGATGACTGGCCCTATAGAATTTGCCATGGCACATGCACTGCCTTTATATAGAAAACGTAGCGTAGCAGACAGGCTACTGGTCAGTTGCTGCTGCTCTAGGTCATGTGATGAAGTCACAGGCTAAGCTCGATTGTGTCGAGTTAAGTGGATGTTTTGCCCCTTGAGAACCTATAAGACCCCTGTGAATGGGATTGGAAGGCAGGAGAGCCAGATCAGAGCCAGGAAGTGACTGTGTAACACGTATACCTGTGTGTTGAGGGGGGAAACAGAAGAGATTACTGTCCTTTATGCTATTAACGCTGCAAACGTATGTTTGCGTGGTCTTTCCCACGGCAGCTTGCTACACGGCCACGCCAGCTGCGGACACGGCGTGGAACTGTTCCTGTCAGGCTCAATCCCATTCTCGTTGTTCACCTCATGTGGTTTTCAGTTCTTGGAAATACAGCTCACAGCGATGTCGGAGCATGTCAGATGTTTGAGGCGAGACGTTCCCTAAGCGTTTCTCTTTCTGCGTGTGCTTTCTCTCTCCCTCTCTTTCTGCGTCTCTCTCCTTTTCCTTTTCTCCAGATCTTGATCGAGTTCTGCGCAGGTGGAGCGGTGGACGCAGTGATGCTGGGTGAGTCAGCAGTCTTGGCAGCGCCCACGCTTCAAGTAAAACGTTGGCCCACGATTCCGAGCGAATCAGCGAAAGTTGAATCTCGACGTCAGTGATGCTGTTATGCCGCCTGTGGGCCGCCAGGCACGGAGCGGGCGGAACAAAACAAAAACCTTCCTCAAAGGAGGAGAAGACCTCCCACCAGCTTAGCCCTGATATGATCTACTGTCCTATTGCTGCCTGCCAGGAGTGTGTGACAGAGAAAGGAATTCCAAGAATGTGTGTGTGTGTGTGTGTGTGTCCAGAGCTGGAGAGGCCCCTGACGGAGCCCCAAATTAGGGTGGTGTGTAAGCAGACCCTGCAGGCCCTCCTCTATCTCCATGACAACAAGGTGATCCACCGAGACCTGAAGGCTGGGAACATCCTCCTCTCTCTGGACGGAGACGTCAAGCTGGGTGAGAGAAAGAGGAGCCACGCACACACACACACACACACACACACACATATATACACACACACACACACATATATAAACACACATATACAAACACACACACACATACACAAACACATACACCCTAACACACACATACATTAGAGTATAGAGATGGCCAGCTTGTTGGTTTGGCCAGTATGATGCAGCTTATTGTATAGTCCCCTGACACACACAGTATTGTGCACAGTAAGCTGCTACAGATGCTGCTGCGAGGCATCCAGATCCTTCCTAGTGTGAGTCATCACTGACAGAGGGAACAGGACCGCTGCCATTACCGCCCGCACTGGGGGGGGGGGAGGAGAGGGAGGAGGGAGCGGGGGGAGCTAGCGTGTCCTCCTGCGACCAGACACCGAGGCGTACGCGCCTGACGTCCGCATGTGGCACACGCCGCCGGGCTAAAACTCTGTGGCGCTGAGCACGAAACGCAACCTGACGTCATTGGCCAGATGTAGGCGTTATGAAAGCACTATTACAGCACAGGCCTCTCTGTTTTACGCTAACAAGATTAGCATCGGGTCGCTTGTTGACTTTAATCGGTGGTAATGCCTTGTCAGGGTTTGTTGTTGTTTTGGATGAAATGAGCTTTGTCTGCATGTCAGTGTCTTATGTGTTTTGTTTCTAATCACATGTGGCTTCCAGCTGACTTTGGAGTGTCGGCCAAGAACACCAAAACTTTGCAGAGGAGAGACTCTTTCATTGGAACACCATACTGGTGAGACACACACCGCAAAGGAAGGAAATATCTCCTGGAAGAGTCAGACTTCTTTACAGATCCTTATTAAAAGTGAACTCTGGATTAGGAAAGGGAGTACCTTTATACACAAAGTTAAAAAAAAAAAGAATAGATGAATAAAATACTCAATTCTCATTGGTCCCAGGATGGCTCCGGAGGTGGTGATGTGCGAGACGTCCAAGGACCGCCCCTACGACTACAAGGCTGACATCTGGTCCCTGGGCGTCACCCTGATCGAGCTGGCTCAGGTCGAACCGCCCAATCACGAGATGAACCCCATGCGAGTCCTCCTGAAAATAGCCAAGGCTGACCCTCCTACTCTGATGCAGCCGTCACGATGGTGAGTCCAGTGTCATAGAACAGGGAGAGGGAGAGAGATGGCGTGTGTGTGGTGCGCTTGTGTGACTGTTTCTGTGTAATAAAACCATTAAGAGAATCAGGTGAGAATGGAAGGTGAGAATGGAAACTAACTTCAACACGTCTCTATTCATGCATCTCAGGTCTCCAGAGTTCAGCGATTTCCTGAAGCGGTGTTTGGATAAGAACGTGGACAACAGGTGGAACACAGCTCAGCTTCTGCAGGTAAAAGAACCCTCTCCTCACGTCAGTCTGGCTCTCAATCGCAGGGGGAACCACATCCAGCTTCCTTCCCCTCTCTTAACCCTCTCCCTAGCTACTGTAGAGACGTAGTTTTGTTGGTATTCAGATACTCGTACACCGAAGATCTGGGGAGCGCAAGGTAACGCAGCGAACAAATGCAGGAAGCGTGCATCCACCGCCCTGCCGATGCGTACACATTGCTAGCGTAAGGTCAGCCTTTATGTAGCCCCACCAGCACCACCCCCTTCCCCACCCAGCATCTCCTCCCCCTCCCTTCTCACCTTCCTTCCCCCCCGCGTGTCCCCGCCCCTCCCCAGTGACCACCTGTCCTCCTCACCTACGGCTAGACCGAGCAGACATCTGCTGGCCACAAACACCTTGCGCTAACGCCTCGTTCGCCCCGCCCCCGCCCCCCCATGGAGGCTCATCCTCCCTCTCCTCTCATCTGTCTACGTCAGCACAACAGGCTTTTCTTTTCCAGAGGGTTTAAGGCGCCGCTGCCAACCCAGGCCAGGGTTATTTTACCGACTTAAGAGGATGACAGGCAGACAGTGAACAGATAAGTCGCGTTTGGAAGTTCATTCACAGCCCCGGCCTTGACAGGTGTGTGTGTGTACAGCAGGAGGATACAATAGGAGGATCGTTTGTTTGTTTATTTGTTTTCTGGGAAGAGAAACGAAACGACTAAATGGGATTGAAAATACAGAACAATAGTCTTCCGCCCATGCCTGTTTTGATGTCCAAGAAGCTGCATGTTTTCAAACCGGCGAAATATTACGTGCAACAAGTGTCTAAGCCCAAGAAGGTAGGTTCTGTTGCTCGATCATTGGTCGCTTTGTGTTTGTTTTAAGAAGACCCTTTGTTAGAGATTTCCAAAGCTGGGCATTAACATCACTTGCGCAACAAACGTGTAAGTCGATTTGTGGAGTCAGCAACAATCTGTCTACTTTCCTGCTCTAGTCTCCAAACTATTTCATTTCAGAGAATGGAACAAACACGAAAGGAAAATGTCAGTTGCACATAAGTTTTCGATTTTGGCTATATTGTGGGTTAGAATGGGATAGGGACAGTTCAGTAAGTAGCCCATTTGACTACTGATCAGGTACTAGGTACTATTACCTTAACCTCCTCCCACCTTGACGAACAACACGGAAAGAGAAGAAGCTGTTATTCCGTGTGCTCAGTACGACGTGGTTTGTCCTCTGTGCAGCATCCGTTTGTGAGCAGCGTGACCGACAGCAGGCCCCTGAGGGAGCTGATCGCCGAGGCCAAGGCGGAGGTCACGGAAGAGATCGAGGAGCATAAGGAGGAGGAGGAGGAGGAAGACACGGAGACACAGCTGGTGGGTTGGAGCGTGCGGTCGTCGTGACGACCTGGACTTTGCGGAACGTTTTCTCTCGGTTGCAAAGGCTTTTTTTCATGGGCAGTAACGTGATGTTATGTTTGAATATTCCAAACAAATTCTCTTCCCCCCCCTCACTCACCCCCCTGTTTTTACCGCAGGGTCACAAGCGTGCCCCGTCAGATGCTAGTGTAGCAAGTTCTGAGGATGAGAAGATCCCACTCTCTCCCTCCATCCTGGAGTCTGTCCCTGAGAAGGTCGAGGTGATCCTCCCCTCATCTGGCGATGCACCGGCAGGGAACCATGTTGTAGATACAAGCCCAGCAGAGGTTCCTCCCGCCCCTGCTGAAGTGGCGACTGTGGAGGAGACCCCGAGCACGCCAGTCGAAGGTGGAGAGATCACACCGAAGGTGGGTGAGGCGAAGAAAGACGAGGAGATGGTCCTGGAAGCAGAAGTGACCTCACCAGAAGGAGAGAAGAAACCAGTAGAACCTGAGGAACCGGTTCCGCCAGTTAAGGAGATGGAGGAGTTGGAGGTCGTCAGCGAGGAGGAGAAAGAGCTGGACACGACCGAAGGCCAGAACAACGAGGCCGAAGAGTCAGAGGTCAAGGAAGAAAAGATGGCCGCCGTGGAAGATTCTGCTCAACCCGCCGACGAGGAGCTGATGAGAGGGTTGAGGGTGACCCTGACTCTACCCGACGAGCACAAGCCATCCCCTCCATCGCCTGCCGCCCCGAAGGAAGAGAACGGAGAGATGGCGAAGGACAGAGAGCAAGACAAACCGCCAGCGGAGGTGGAGAAGGTCACTCCGGAGAAAATGAAGAACGAGAAAGAGAGAGATTCGGACTCTGGTAGTAGTTCGGCCGCCGACAACAGCAGCATAGACCTCAACCTCTCCATCTCCAGTTTCCTTACCAAAACCAAGGAGCCAGGAGCCATGTCTGTACAGGTTAGCAATGTTACTCTACCTTCTTGGATGAATATCACAGATAAAAGGTGGTTTGATTTTCTACATGTGTAAACACACCACGTTGATGGCCTCCCTTTTTGTCTTGCCAGGACACCAAGCGCCAGAAGAAGACTCTGAAGAAGACCAGGAAGTTCATGGTGGACGGGGTCGAGGTCAGCGTGACCACTTCAAAGATCGTCACCGACAACGACACCAAAAACGAGGAGATGAGGTTCCTCAGGTAAACGGCCTGCATCACGCCATGGGAATATCCCATGCAAAACGATGCAAATATTTGGTACTGTAGCCCCACTCACTGTTTTAAGTCGATTTTAATATTCAGGAAATGAGTCATCTGCATTTGCATTTACCTACTTTGTCATGATGAGGGGTCTATTTTTACTGCTGTGCTGAGAATGTGGTGTGGCTTGTTCCCTCCTCTGAGAAACCAAGCAGACATTACTCTGTGGTAACCTCCCGCACCCTCACTTACTTCTCTAATGCATCACCCTCTCCCTCCTCTTCTGTGTCTACCTCCTCACTGTCTTTCCCTTTCCCTTTGCTTCTCCACTCCCACACTCTATCTTTGCCTTTCTTCTGTCTCTTTTTTCCTCCTTTTTCTCTCCTGTTACCATCCCCCTCTTCCATCTTCTCCTCCTCTCTTTCCGGTTCCCCTCCTCCTCCCCTCTCTTCCGTTGCCCCTCTCCTCCTCCTCTCTCTCCGGTTCCCCTCCTCCCCTCTCTCTTGTCCCCCTCCTCCTCCTCCACTCTCTCTTGTCCCCCATCCCCCTCCTCCCCTCTCTATTGTTCTCTTCCTCCATCTCCTCCTCCCCTCTCTCCCACGCCCCCTCCTCCCCTCTCTATTGTTCCCCTCCTCCTTCATCTCCTCCTCCCCTCTCTCCCACCCCCCCTCCTCCTCCTCCCCTCTCTGTTGTTCCCCTCCTTCCCTTCCTCCTCCTCCTCCTCTAGGCGGCAGGAGTTACGGGAGCTGCGTCTCCTGCAGAAGGAGGAGCAGAGGGCTCAGCAGCAGCTTAGCAACAAGCTACAGCAGCAGAAGGAGCAAATCTACCGACGCTTCGAACAGGAAACCACGGTGGGTCCCTCCTTCCTCCCCACCGGCCCTGTGTGTGGGCAGAGTCTGGAAGACCGCTGTTGAAGCGATTCTCTCACCGATAGTCAGGTTAAAAGCCTGTGGCCAAGTTGTTAAATCCCTGTAATTTGAGTCATAATGACTCTTATAAATAGACCTACACTTTCGGTTCTACGTATGACCCGGTATGGTATTTTTTTGACCCGCTCCTACTCAGTCCTGCGTTCTTCGATTCGGTCTTGCCCAGCACGGTCCTTGTTCCTAGAGTTACCCGGTGTGACCCCCCCCCCTCCCCTCCCTCAGCTGTGCCCAGATCATGCCCAGTCGCTCGAGGTTTCTACCAGTTAGTGCCAGTCCATGAGTTCCATGCCTCTAATCCTTCTAGGCAGCTGTGGCATAGTCACTCCCCCAGAACCTATTTCTGGACATCGCCGCTGCTTAAATCGACCTGTCAGTCAAACGCAGTTTAAACTAGAGGCTAGCCACAAGCCAGAGAAAGAATGTGTTTTCTACAGAGGGAGAGGCAGGGATGCATTGCCCAAGATCTGACCGAAAGACAACGGTGAATATCTTTCACATGCGATTTTATGCTCGGCCAAAATCGCGATTTTAGGATTTTATGCTGTGTCCCCTCCCCACCCCGCCAAGGGCCAGGAATGTAATCCGACAGCTTCGGGCCAGAATCAGGATCCAAAATCTCGCCAGCCCGAGCGGGAAATGCCGCTGACTTTCAAACCGAAATATTCCTCGCTCGATCGAAAGCCGGGGAAGGACGGCAGACGCAGGCTCTCCTTCGCGTTCCCCCCGACCCAAACCGCCCTCGCTCTCTTCTCCCCCCCGCAGAGCAAGAAGCGTCAGTATGACCAGGAGGTGGAGAATCTGGAGAGGCAGCAGAAGCAGACCATCGAGCGTCTGGAGCAGGAGCACACCACCCGCCTGAGGGACGAGGCCAAGCGCATCAAGGCGGAGCAGGACAAGGAGCTGTCCAAGTTCCAGAACATGCTCAAGAACCGCAAGAAGGAGGTGAGGAGAGAGAGGGAGAAGGGGAGAGAGAGAGAGATGCGGACAGAAGAGGTTGTGTTTGAGATGATATGGATGTGAAGTTGCGTGTCTGTTTGTGAGAGAAAGAGAGGACACAAATATCAATGAAAAAAGAGATAACGTTCAATTACCTGTATGGACATAGACACTGCATTTAACTCACCTCTCTTACCAAAATCCCACATGAGTCTAATAAAGAGGAGAGGATGATCCGTCCACCATGACAGCTCAAGGCCTATTCATAGACACTGGTGTTGATAGGAACCCATTGAGCTGCTGGACTGTACTTGTTTATGTAATAGACCTTAAGTAATCTTAATCGGTCCAGCCCTGCCAACTCTCATCAGTCTACTGTAATCAGAAGTATCACAGCGCAATCTGGAAAGGTGATCTACGGTCATGTTACTGTGATGGAGTCTGATTTGGATTAGCTAAAAGTGTTTTACGCAACAACCGGTTATGACAAAGCGCCCAGTTTTGAATCTCCATTCACGTGCCATTGTCTGGGGTGGTTGCAGTTCAGGTGGGTTGCTCGTCGACATGTTGGTTTTTACTGGAAGGTGAGCCTGAGGTGTTAACACTTGTTTTCCACACCTTTGTCGTCCATCGCTGCCGACATTCGCAACAGGTAGTGGAGCTGTTCTGTAAACAGCGGAGAAACGCTATCAGGCGTGTAAACGAGGACATGGTCCTTACCCCATCCAAAGAGGTAACATGAACTGTGGCTAAACACTGGTGTGGCTTTCCAACTTGGACTGAGTGCCTTTTACTACAGGTTACTAACTTCAATCTGTTCTACGTACATTTCCTTCCTTGAAGATATTCCCATCTTAGTAGACATGTTGTTGCGGTTCTCAGAAAGTCAATTAGCCTCTACTCGTTTCGCTAAAGGGAATTGCATTCCTGTGTCCACCATGATGGCCACAAGGCTTTGAATGCCAGCGATGACCTCCTTTTGTACTATAAAGAGCTCTAAACGGTCCTACGTCTTATGACGTCACTTCTCCTCCTGCGGGTGACCAGGTTTTCTGGGTGAATAGCGTGCGGCCCATCGGGGGCGTGGCCGTTCAGTAGGAGTGTAACCTGCTCGTCCTTACAGGGCGTGGTCAAGGGCATGGTTCAGTCTTTCCAGTGGTTCTCCTGTACCCTTGTGAAAGCCGCTGTACAGGATGTGAGTCAAGCAGTCCGTCCCACCCGCTCCCCCACCCTCCCCCCAACAACTCTATCCTTCAGTTTCAGACCTGGGTCAAATACTATTCCCAAATACTTTTGGGGTGAACTTGATTTTAAGTTTACTTCAGGGCAGAAGTCCTGAAGGACGAAATTTGGATTCGAATGAAACGGCACTCTGTGTTTGATCTAGGCCTGTTGGTCAGTTGATTTGATGGCCATCTCACACTCCTCTCCTGGTGGTCTGTGGGTCACCTCATCGACTGTCAGGGAGGGAATGTTTCTACCTGGGTGTTTTTTGAAGTGTGTCGTTGTGTGGGTGATCTTTTCTTCTCTTTCTCTCCTCGTTATTTTTTCAGAGATCCTGACGTCGGTCGTAGAATGTGATTGATTTCGATGGAAATGGGGTGTGCATTGAGTCAGCTAAAAAGGCACGATGCGGAAATTCATATATAGAAACAGTATGAGTTCAATGGATTTCCGTCTACATAAAAAAACACCACCTTACTGTTGTCTAAACGACAGCATGTTGTCAAGCTGTCTGGTGCACCAGGTAAAGCCATGCTTACCCTTAAGTAAACTCCTATGCTAATATTTAGCCCTTTGAGGGCCTGTTACACAGATGGTTGGGTGTTCGTGCCACCCTGTCCTGCTAGCTCAGTGCTAATCTCCCGGCAAGGAAACTGGTAACAGGGCAAAACAGATGCTAGCTTGTGACTCACCGCAAAAATATCCGGATTACCTCTTCAACATTGTAAAGCTATCTATAGTTAGCATCAGCCAAAACATGACCGATGCAGATGGTGTTGATTAGAGCATCAGCCTGTCTTCTTAACACTTAAAGAAAGACTTACCAATAACTTAATTACTGGTGTTTAGCTAGTTAGCATCTTATGAGGTGAATTGAAGTGTGGCTAACCTGATGCTAACTCATGGCGCCCATGTAGTCTAAACCTTCCTGTCCATATGGATGTCCTAATTACCACTGTTGTGCACTGATGGGCTTTTAACATCAGATGGGATGAAACTGATTGTATGTCCCAGGATCTCAAGGTCCAGTAATGAGGGGAAAAAGGTGGTCGACTATTCTCTTGTTGGGGTGAATAGTTTTTTGCTGATCTCTCACTGTCACGGATATCTCTCCCATAACCTTCTTCTTTGGTTCATTTCAATACTACTCCCAAGTTAAGCAAGCTAACAAGCACTTCAGCGTCTCCTGTCAAACGTCCAGAATCTCCTTTTCGGTGCGCACGTTCTCTAGCGTGATGATTCCGGCCCTCTGCTGTTGTAACTTTCCCAGGCGTGCCGTTCCTCACAAACAGGAAGTAGCACTGGTGCGAGCTAACCCCTGTCCCTTGCCTTCGCAGGAGCAGGAGTTCCTTCAGAAACAGCAGCAGGAGCTGGACAGCGCTCTGAAGAAGATCATTCAGCAGCACAAGCACGAGCTGGCCACCATCGAGAGAGACTGCCTCAACCACAAGCAGCAGCTCCTCCGAGGTACACAGGCACCGCGGTTCGCTCGCTGAGAGAAAGAACACATGTATACTGTAGCTAGCTACATCCAAGCTAGATACGTTAGCTGGGTACAGAGCTATAATTCGGCAACACCATGACATCATGAGTGGAGTTGGAACAGATTTTATCCGTGAGAAAAGGTGGGTTGGTTTTTTACCATCCAGCTGTAAGGAGACAGAGCTCAAGCTTTTTTCACACTGCGAACAAAGCACAGCACCATGTGTTGGCTGGTTGGGCAATGCAAGGAACAAGCAGCCCCCACTGTTAACAGTGACAAGGACAGCCAGCCTCTTTGAAGCCTAGGGGGGGGGGTGCAGAGTCTGAGGTCTCGTCTTTTCATTCCTGCTAAGGCTGGGTTTACACTAAACATACCCTCCAGAAGATCCACTCAGACAGAGTGAAGGGAGCTCATGGAAAATGTTCATGTTGTTGAAGGAAGTCGAGTTAGATATTAAACTTGTAGTAGGTCGAGAGAGGACGTACCTATGAAGTGTATCCACTTTGACTACTATAAATATGTGATAAGACCGCTGCGGTTGATAATGTCCCCTTTCTTGTCAGCTGTATTTCCGTGTTCTGTGTGTTTTCATACATACCAACGTGTGTGTCTGTGTGCGTGTGTGTCTGTGTCTGTGTGCGTGTGTGTCTGTGTCTGTGTGCAGCACGGGAGGCGGCCATGTGGGAGCTGGAGGAGCGCCACCTGCAGGAGAAACACCAGCTGTTGAAGCAGCAGCTCAAGGATCAGTACTTCATGCAGAGACACCAGCTGCTCAAGAGGCATGAGAAGGTACGTCCTGCCAGACAGACAGAACACAACAGACAGCAGAACAGCAGAACCAAGTTCCTGTCGTAAACTGAAATGCACTACAAGCAGAGATGAGATATAAGAGTAAATATGGTTGTTTCTACAGGGATAACATGAAGTTTCTCTCTGCGTGTGTTTCTGTGTGGGTATGCGTCTGCCAACCTGTGTGTGTGTGTTTGCCTGTGTGTGTGTGTGTGTGTGTGTGTGTGTGCTTGCCTGTGTGTGTGTGTGTGTGTGTTTGACACGGAGCAGGAGATGGAGCAGATGCAGCGCTACAACCAGCGTATGATCGAGGAGATGAAGAGCCGTCAGACTCAGGAGCGGGCGCGCCTGCCCAAGATCCAGCGCAGCGAGGCCAAGACCCGCATGGCCATGTTCAAGAAGAGCCTGCGCATCACTGGGGCCATCATCACCCCCGAGCAGGAGAGAGACAAGGTCAAACAGGTGAGGGGCAAACAGCATCCTGGTCCGTTGCCGTCCCGACGCGCGAGATTCTTCGTTTAATTCCTTTAGACCAGGGGTGTCGAACTCCTCTCCTCGAGGGCAGCTGTCCTGAAGGTTTTCGATGTTTACCTGCTCCGGCACAGCTGATTCTAATGAAGGGTCGTTATCAGGCTTCCACAGAGCTTGATAACGACCCATTTATTAGAATCAGGTGTGCTGGAGCAGGGCAACATCGAAACTCCTGATTTAGACCTTTCTTTTCGTTAGAACCTTTCCTCCTACCTTCATTTGTTTTAGCCTTCCTTCCTTCCTTCCTTCCTTCCTTGCTTTCTTGCTTGTTTCCTTCCCACCTCGCAACCTTCAAGACTGACAGAAATCTGAGAAAACGGTGCACCGAATAACGGTGTGTGTGTGCGTGTGGTGTGTGTGTGTGTTCCAGTTTGCCATCCAGGAAGAGAAGCGTCAGAAGAACGAGAGGGTGCACCAGCACCAGAAGCACGAGAACCAGATGAGAGACCTGCAGCTGCAGTGTGACGCCAACGTCAGGGAGCTGCAGCAGCTGCAGGTAGGTCTGGGCAGGGCACACACACTCACACTGGTGTACACACACATACCTCTCTCTCTCTCTAGGTCTGGGCAGGGCACACACACTCACACTGGTGTACACACACATACCTCTCTCCATTACTCTCTGGCTTACTCTGTCTGTGTGTCTCTATATAGCTCTCTCTCCCTCTTTCTCACACTCACATGTCTGTGAGTCACTACGATGCAGTCTGTAACGTGTGTTTTCCATCAGAACGAGAAGTGCCACCTCCTGATCGAGCACGAGACTCAGAAGCTGAAAGAGCTGGACGAGGAGCACAGCCAGGAGCTGAAGGAGTGGAGGGAGAGGCTGCGGCCCAGGAAGAAGGTGACCTCCGCCTCTGTCTGTCTGTCTGTCTGTCTGTCTGTCTGTCTGTCTGTCCGTCTGTCTGTCTGTCCGTCTGTCTGTCCTCCAGGCACAGAGCCTCAGCACTGACACACTATTACTAAGTGCTCCACCGCACGATTGGCCTCTGACCTTCTTTGTGACTGGTTTGCGTTCACGATTGGCCGCTGACCTTCTTTGTGACTGGTTTGCGTTCACGATTGGCCGCTGACCTTCTTTGTGACTGGGTTTGTGTTCAGGCGCTGGAAGAGGAGTTTGCCAGGAAGCTGCAGGAACAGGAAGTGTTCTTCAAGATGAGCGGAGAGTCTGAGTGCCTTAACCCCTCGTCCCAGAGCCGCATCTCCAAGTTCTACCCCATACCTTCTGTCCACTCCACAGGCTTCTGAGGGAGCGGCTGGTGCCACACACACACACACACACAGATACACACGCCATGTAACACACTCACACTCCGATACTCACATGCACATGATGAGGCTTACATACACTGTTGACAAGGCACAATGCGCGCACACAATGGACAGTGGACACACTCCCACACACATGGTTATACACACACTCACATGCATGATGACGCTTACATACACTGTTAAGATGCACAATGGTCGCACACAATTGACAGTGGACACATCCATGGTTATGCACACACGGTTATACACACACACGGTTATACACACACTCCGATACTCACATGCATGATGAAGCTTACATACACTGTTGACATGCACCGTGCTCTCACACAATGGACAGTGGACACAGACAAACTGTGTTACTACAAGACAGTAGATACACACACACACACACACACAGTATGAGTGACTGAACAGACTGAACCTGTGCTGCCTTCCCACATATCCCCTGATGACTCAGTGGGACCTCAGGCTTCCTGTGACAGGATCCTGCATCACTCCTCTCTCTGTTTCTGGGGGCCTGTCTCAAGAAGCTGCAAGAGACCTTCTGTCCTCCATGACAGACCCCCCCCCCACCCCCCTCCTTCTGGATTCATCATCATTTAAGGGGTTGTTTTCTCCTCTTAATGTCAGATCCGACAGTGATGGTGGTTCTTAAGTTTGAACTCGGTGTTTTGTCAAATGATGTCAGTGATGCAGTCATTTTTTCCTATTAATTTGCGGTTCCTTTTTTTTTTTTCTTGAAAAGTCCAGTGCCTAGGAAATTCGGCTATTTGAATTTCAGCAGTGTCTGACAAAACACACTTGCTGCCTAATTTTTGTCCGACTAAGTATTTGTATGAGAATGAAGGATAGCATTCATGCACGACTTATTTTGAACTTCTGTACTATGTCTACGCGAGAGACAAATAATAATATTACTGAACAGAATCAAGCATTTCTGGTATAGGAAGGTTTTTCATGATAAACCATGTTGAAGGAATCCCATATTTTGTATGCAATCATAATTCTCTCAGTAGTGTATCAATTGCAGTTCTCAGCAGGGACTTGTTCCAGCGTTGTGATGCATGGTTTTGAATGCAGCTCTCTGAAAAGATTGCCATGATTATCTTCCGGAATCATTTTTTTTAGTTTGTACTTTAAATAGACACAGATTACTGTAGTATGTCAGATGTTTTTTTTATTTTTTTAAAGTAGCATGCCTTTCTGTCAGACTTCTTAACGAATGTTGAAATTTGACCTCTTTTTTTTCCTCGTTCTTTTTCTTTTTTGCATTTTTTCTTTATTGCGGAGAAAGCGTTGAAACTGTGTTTATATATGCAAAGACAAAGTATCACTGTGGTTCCAGAATGCTTGTGTTCTGTGGCATTATCAGTAGATAAAAGCCTGTTATAAAACAGGCAGCTAGATTGAATTTCGAGTGTCATGTTTATCATTAACGCTTCGTTCTGCTCAAACGCAGAATCTTCAGGCGTTCAACTGCACAGTATACTGGCATAGCAGTCAAGTTATTTTCGTTCAACAATGCTACTATTTGATCAAACTAGCTAATAGCCTTAGTATTTTGACAATACGTATGAAGAAATTGTATTCCTTGCTTTCAGTCAGACACATCTCTCATGGCCTTAATACTCTCTTTGATGGTATCATGTCCAGATGTAACAAAAATACATTTCATCAAACAAAGATGAATCAAATATTCTGGCGCTCGACAGATTTTCACTTGATGTTTAGAAACATTATGGTTAAAAAAAAATACATAGTGGTAATGCTTGTGTCTAAATGCAATTCTAAATGGGTTTTAAAAAGCTGTATAGCAATCATGTACTTCCAAAAAATGGACCTGACTGGTTTGGGCCATCACGACCTCTGATTGGTCCCATCTCACTCTGTTACGATTGGCTGCAGGAAGTAACTGTCAGTCGATTGGTATTTTATAATTGGTCTATTGTTTTGATGTAAACAAAACAGAAATCCTGATGTCATGAAGGAGTGCTGTGCGCCTTTCACTACATGAAGATACTGTGCCAGTAGTTATTTATAAAGATACAACATATCTGCTAAACGCCAATATAAATCGGTAATTGTAGGGTTGATATTTGTGCTATATTAAATCTCAAGAAAATCTGAAGGAAGCATATAATTCGAATAATCAATGTCAGTATGTTAGATTCATCTTGTCATGATTTGAGTTAGATTTCTGAAACGCGTAATACTTGAACTGAATGTTTGAGGAAATCGAAGAATGACCCTAAAAATATGATTTTTTTAAAGCTGAAGGTTACAGATATAGTTTTTAGAATGCCTGTACTGTAGATTGGCATTGTATTGTAAATAAATAATTTCCTGTAAACGTGTCTGTTCTGATCCAAACGTCAACAAATTCTAGAAAGAGAATTGCTTTATTTTATATAGTGGTACCACTAAAATACATTCAGACAACATTATAAACATGGCTTCTATTGTGTAAAAAATACTACAAAATATATAATAAGAAAATACAACATTCCCTTTCAAGTTGAACATTTGACCTATTCTGTCTACCTGTCAGCATGCATAGAGAGGAGAAGCCCAGGACATTAACACAGTTTCACCCGGAAAGAAAAAACATCATTCACATTCATACAAAATCACTGACTTCATCAAGACTGTACACATCAACTCTGTCGTCCATTCAACAGTCAAAAACTCGAGTTCGCATCAGTCCTGCAGTCAGTATCTTCACGCTGATACACGCGCAGTGCATTCATAGGTTTGCTGATGATCTATACATTTCTCAAATGGCTTTGAACGATCAAAGAGGGCTTCCCGACGTGTGTGGTGTTGCCGCTCGTTCTCTTTTTCAGACACCTGCGTTCCTCCGTCTTCTGTGAGTCACCAGTGTGTATTCACCTGATCCGAGACAATTGGAGAAAACAAAGAGTTTAATACGTTCATAACTTCATACTAAGTGTAGCCAGTGTGCGCATTCTCTCTCTACCTTTCTCACCCTTCTCCCCTCTCTTCCCCTCCGGCCCTGGGAGGCCAGGGTTTCCCATGCTGCCTTGAAGTCCTGGTTCACCTGTGTCCAGAGGGTGGAGTTAGTATGTCTATTGTTTCAGAGCTAGGTGGAGTCTTATGATGAAGTATTTTCTACTGTAGAATCCCTCTACTTTTTTTTCTCCTGCCCCAGACATTGAGATGTGATGATGGAGACAAAATATTGAATTGAATAACCTTTGTGTCCCGGATATCCAATCTCTCCCTTCTGGCCTGGTCTCCCAGGGGATCCTATAATATTTCCATTAGCTGTGGAGGATAAAGAAGATAATGGAGTTTGCCTCATGCAACATACAGTGAAGGAAGTAGTAGTGTTATTGCCTGTCAGAAATCAATGTTTTTTTTCACCCAAAAAGCTATTTTACCGTACATCCTTCTGAGACATTCAACTTGCTTCTGTATCAAAAGTGTAAACGGATTGTTAACCAACCTTTGATGTATTCAATCAGTTCAGTGACGTTTCCATGGGAACCGAGCCCATGTCTGAACCCAGGGGGTCCTGGAGGCCCTGGGGGCCCGGGGGGCCCTGGGGGCCCCTGGACAACATCCTCAGAACGTCTTGGAACTGCGTCTCTTTCAAAGTCGTAGGCTGTATGGGGTATGAAGAGGACGATGGGTACACAGAATACAACCCTTGAGACGTCCACAGACCTTGTTTAGGGTGCGCACTCACTCTTGATGTAATCGGTCAGTTTGACCGTCATGTCGCCACCGTCGGCCAGCCTGCGTCCCTCGCTGGTCCTGTGGTCTAGGAAGTGCCTGTGCCCAGGCTCACCCTGATCACCTTTATGTCCCCGAGGTCCAGGAGGACCTGGGGGGCCTGGAAGGCCAAACCTGCCCCCACCGTCACCTGGAGACACAGCATGGAGAATAAGCACCCAAGCTTGGGGCTGGGGACACTGATCTGCCAGGCTCTATCAAGGTCCTTGTGCAAGAGACGGATGGTATTTTCAATATTGTAGATTGTCTCAATGTCGAAGCAATCGGCCGCTACGTCTTCATCAAGTTTCTACGATGGCCATATTCTGTCGTTACCATTACATGGTTAATAACAACCCATAACTACATGAGTCCATGTTTGTCCTCTTTTACATGTGTTTACTGCTGTCTGTCCACTAAGCGGTAGACTAAGGAACTTACTCTGGATGAACTCCTGCAGTTGACGCTGGAGCGTGTCTCGATGTGTGTTCTCTGCGTACGACACCAGAGCTCTGGATCCCTCTGGACCCGGGGGGCCTGGGGGGCCAGGGGGACCCTGGAAACCAACATCTAGAACAGGGAGGAGGATAGACTTGAGCTGATTAGTCGTATTGTAAAACATCACAGTTGCTAAAACTATTGCATCTAATCCTGTGTTCAAATTGCGTGACGTTTATACATCTTCTACATGCACTTGATCAACACTGCAGTGCTGTACGTCAACAAACACATTTACGCCTAAACTCACTTTGTAGGTAGTCTCGTATGTCTTCCAGCCTGTAGCCAAAGCCACTGCCTTGTCCAGGAGGTCCAGGGGGGCCTCGGGGACCCGGGATACCAGGGGGCCCTGGTTGCCCCTGGACACTGGCTACACCTTGGTACTCAGAATCTACAGCAGACAAACATAGCGCAATATCGTGTCAATCTGGGTTTAGCTCTAAATTGTTTTATGGATAGATTGGATGGATAAATGGATGGTTGGATGGATGGATAAATGGATTGGATGGATAGTTAAATGGATGGATGGATAAATGGATGGATGGATAGATTGATAAATGGATGGATAAATGGATGGATGGATAAATGGATGGATGGGCAGTTATATTATGTGTCTGAATAACATATGAGTAAACAGCTAAAGGAGATCAAATCGAACAAAATGAGCCACATCGTCCTTACTTTGCAGCAAAGCGGACTGGTCACCGTAGAAGGTTCCGGGTAGTCCTGGAGGACCTGGTGGTCCTGGTGGCCCAGGCAGTCCCATTCCCTGCTCTGGTGACACACGAAGAGACCGTCACCAATCCCAATCGCCAAAGAAATGAACGATGAACGTGTTAACATGTCTACAGTTATCTAACTACACAAAGACATACTATACAATATGTAGTGTCCGATCACAAAGCAATTTACATATCACAAGACACTCCAACAATCCAAATAAGGAATCACAATGTACTTAATCAGCTGAGTTAACAGGAACAGGAAGTTGGCAGGTTGGTGCTCACCGTTCAGCAGAGTGAGAACTCTGCCAGCCACTTCCCGAGGGTTGTAGCCATAGTTGCCTATGCTGGGGTTGCCAGGGAGACCCGGGGCACCAGGTGGGCCTGGAGGGCCAATGATGAACCTCCGCACGTCCTCTCCTACATAAAGATAAGCACAGTTGTTAATGGCATCTCAGCCTGTGTCAGCCTGAATGCCATATATAATTCAATCCAAATTCCTAATTACATCCATTGAGAGTACGGATAGCGGGTCTTTCAAGAACGGGTTGCCTGGTTCTGAAAAGGGAACCCTTGCATTGGACACTTGCGTTCCTACTACTTATACAACTGTGTCAAAAAGGTAACATACTTTGCATCAAGCTGAGGATGTCATTCACAGAGCTGGTGCCAGGGGCTCCAGGGAGGCCAGGTGGGCCAGGGGATCCTGGGGGTCCACTGCCTATTCCAGAACCTGGAAAAGGAACAGAGTTAAGTAATGATTCCAAAGTACGTCTCTAGATGGTCTTGAGAGGCTCAAACAACAATCCATTTCAATGCGAAAATGCTACTGAATACTTTGGCTTTGTTTAGACTAAAGGGGGGGACGTACTCTGGATGTAGGAAATGACACGATTGGCCACGTCATCTACTGACTGGTAACCAGGTGGCCCCGGGGGGCCTGGAGGACCTTGCGGACCGCTCAGGAACTGCCTGACGTTGTCACCTGCAGCTCAGAATAACACGACACAATGTAACACTTATAATGAAACTACACACGACCACATCACTGTGGCATTGCATCTGAGAGGTTGAAGCAGTGCCCTACTCACTCTGGAGGTAGTCTGCAATGTACTGGCCTACGTCTGAGGACCCGGACCCATCTCTGCCAGGGGCCCCAGGGTTCCCAGTGGCCCCAGGGGTCCCAGGTGGTCCAGGGGGTCCAGGGAGACCGGGAGATCCAGGGGAACTTCTGGAGGAACCTGGAGGGCAATGGAAAGTCATAAAAAGATCAGGGTTGCGGAACTGCATAGATGGATGGATGGATCACTTCAGAAATTGATGTATCTTACCAGCAGAGAAGCCAGGGATTCCGGGTGCACCTGGTACTCCTGCTTCACCTGAAAATACACATAAACACTATCTCTACATGGGCACCCACTGTTATAATAACCATACAAAAGTGATGTATATGATCAGAAAAGCTCCTTCTGGTGTTTAAAAGACTGTTTTCTACCTCTACTACCCTGAGGCCCCTCCGGCCCCTCCTCCCCCGGGGGCCCCTGCAGTCCACTTTCCCCTTCTGGGCCCTGACTTCCAGGAGGCCCCTGGGGGCCTGGCTGTCCTGGATATCCTGAAGAGGACGGGTGGGCATTAACAACAACACTGATAGCGCACTGACATCACACTGAAATGACATGAGCAACATCCGGAACCCTTCATCCCTGGGTTCCGGAATCCGATTCTGACACTGGTTTCCTGCAGAACACATGCAGATGTTCCTCATCTGTAGCAGCCTTTACGTCAGAAGATGCTGACTCACCAATGCCTGGATCACCAGGGCTTCCTGGGAGACCTGGCTGGCCTGGTTCACCTGAAACAGACAGCCATGGTCCATGCAATCACTAAACACCCTTTAATGAAAGACAGCTCTCAGTTTTGCTCAAAGATCTAGACACCTTCGAAAGTGTCATCCTTCCTGCTCACCTTGGTATCCTTGGGCTCCAGGTTCACCTAAAGACAAGTTAAAGAGTTTAGGAGAGCTACCAGTGTTTTAAAAAGAACTGCATTCATTGCAAACCAGATCCACCTGGTCCTGACTGTGCCTCTGACCTACCAGGAGATCCCTGTGGACCAGGTTTGCCAGCTGGTCCTGGGGGTCCTGAGAAGAAGGTTTCTGTCGGAACACCCACAAATGCATTACATACACATGACCCAATGGATCACAACCCAGATTACAAACAGGTTATTTTTTCAGATCAGTTCATCTGGGAGATCCTTGTTGTTTGTGCTTGTGGTGTGTGTGTGTGTCACCTACCTGAGGTGGGTACAAAACTACCTGGCTCTCCCTTCTCTCCAGGTGATCCAGGTGTGCCAACACCTGATAGTAAAGAACCCACAGGGGATGATGGGCTTAGCTCACGCACTTCCTGTACAGTCCAACCAATAGTAACACTTCCAGTGGACACTTGCGACTCACCTGGATCACCAGGTGGACCCTCTGGTCCTGGGGGTCCCGGGGGTCCTTCTTTAGTGTCACCTGGAAGAGAAACGAGGACAATCATCTATTAGGAAGAATAACAGCATGAACAGATAATGAAGCATCTGTCTGAAAAAAATGTGCCAGTATCCAAGCCCCATCCGATGTCTTTATCTCTTTTGACATGGTTTTGGGGGGTTTGGTTTGGTTGGGATGTGTGTGGGCGTGGACCATGCATGTGTGATGATCTCTTACCTGGTGGGCCCTTAACACCTGGCTCTCCTGGGGGCCCCGGGGGCCCTGGGGGGCCAGGGGGGCCGGCCACAACGGGAACTTCTGTTGGGGTCGTGATAAACAAGCGATGATGAAGAGACATGTATGTGAATGCCTAATCTAAACTCCAAACCTCCAAACTCCAAAAGTTGATTTAGAGAAGGGGAATGTTGCTGGTGGATGTTAATGCAGGCAGAGATTGGAATGAGGGGCTTGTATGAACTGGGGGAGAGTTTGCCCCTGCGGCAGAGAGAGGGAACTCACTCTCAGGTTGACTGGCGCTGACAGGCTCCACAGTCTTGACAGAGACACCTGGCTCGCCCTGTTTTCCATCGGCTCCTTTCTCTCCCTTCGCTCCATCCTCCCCCTTGTCACCTTTAGGACCTACGATAGCAAACACATCATCAACAGCATAAGCTTCATGTAACTCCAGCATAGAAACACAAAGTTATGGCAAATTTTACCGGGGGAAATTATATTGGGCTATGTTACACATACTGTTACGTGTTCCATGATTTGAGTCTACTGTGTTTTGATCTATTTAAGTCTATCAGTCTGTCCATGGTTCATGTCCATGGTTAGTCTGTTAACTGTATGAGTGTGATGGTGTGGGGGAGAGTGAGGTTTCTGACCAGGTTGACCAGGAAGTCCAGCTGGTCCTACAGGACCGGACAGTCCGGGGGGGCCTGCTTGCCCGGGTGGTCCAGCGCTACCGGGGGGTCCAGGGATGCCAACGGAACTGGCACCATCTAAACACCAGACCAGAGAACGAAGAAGGGTCAACCAATCAAATCCTGGTGAGGAGGTACCATATGCTCCAATATGGACATTCCTATGTTGAGCTCTTGTAGAAATATCTTAGTGGCAGATTGGATTACAGATCAAAAGGTCATAAATTCAAATGCTGTCCAATGACGTGATTATGGCAGCTTAGCGTTTCGCTAACAAAGCACGCACACACCGTGTTGCTCGGACATTTCTGTTTGCCATGTCTCTCACCTGCATTAATGACTCGACCAGGTTCTCCAGCTTCACCTGATGCAGAACAGTTTTAGGGGGAAATCCTACCATTAATCAACTCTCCATGTTGTCAAGGTTGTGAAATAAATGCTGATCTAGCGATTGTCTATTACCTTTAGCTCCAGATGCACCTGGATTCCCTGGCAAACCTGAGACGAGGGTTCAAAACTGTGAAACTGTATGTGATCGTAAAGACACTTCAATCATCATGTCTAAAAAACATCCTCTGAAAAGCCATACCTGGTGGTCCTTGAAGACCAGGTGCTCCTGCAATGAATGTAAATATCATGTTACTGGAAGTAATGCAGTGAATTGTGAATTGTACTGTAAATGACTCCAGTATAACTTTACGAAGGTAATCTTTGAGGTGAGCTGATGAGATGGTTACCTGGGAGACCGGCATCGCCAGGGGGTCCCGCAGGGCCTCGGGCACCTGGCAAACCAACCAACCCATGCTCACCTGTACGGGAGTCAAATGAATCTATGAATCAATCAGTTAAACACTTTCTGTACTTTTATACTTCATCTATGCACATTAGTATGTTACACTGGATAAAACTATCTGCTACATAAACATAATGTAAATCAATCAATCAACTGTATTGATGACAAAGTGTAGTAGTTCTGGTTGTATACCTCGAGAGCCCTTCTCCCCATCACCACCTGGAGCACCTGTCCAACAGAGCCACAGGTGTCAGCATGTTACACTGACTGGGGTACAGTTTACCTGGAGACACTTAACACAGATCTGCCTGCTCACCTGCCGACCCCTTGGGGCCCTTCTCTCCAGCAGGCCCTGGGCTTCCTCTCTGGCCTGGGTCACCTAGGAGGCCAAGACATGTTAGAGACACACCCCAAAGCACATGACATGTTCCCTAGCCTGTCTATGACCGGTTTGGGGAGGGAGAGAGAGAGAGAGAGAGAGAGAGAGAGAGAGAGAGAGAGAGAGAGAGAGAGAGAGACAGGGAGAGGGGGAGGAAAAGGAAGGAAAAAAGAAGAGAGATGGAGGAAGAAGGAAAGGGGGAGGGTGAGAAGATGAAAGAGACAGAGGGAGGAGGAAGGGAGAGAGAGGGCAGTGGGCAGTGTAGGAGCGAGCAAGATGAGAGAGATAGAGAGAGCGATAGAAAGGGTCAGAGAGGTGGAGGGGTCGTCACCTGCAGTTCCACGCGGCCCCGCCTCTCCCTGTTCTCCTTTGTTCCCAGCTGGACCGACTGGTCCTCTCTCACCTGGGAGAAGAACAGCAGCACAGAAACAACAGGTGAGAGGGAACAACAGCACCGCGGCTGAGAACAGACCACCCTTAACTTCAAACCAGAGTCACATCGTAAGAGTTGGTGTGTCTTTGCACACCAACTGCTCCCCTCAAGCCTTTCAACACTTTGGCGTCAGACGTCAAACACCATGTTCCCACACTTGAGACGATGGACTTGATCTCATGAGATGATCTCACCGTACCTTTAGGTCCAGGAGCCCCTGTCTCTCCTCTGAAGCCCTGAGGACCGGGAGTACCTGGGGGGGGGGGGAGACAGAGCAGAGGAGGACGATCAGGTCGGGTCAGTCTAAACAAGCAACGTCGGCATGACGACGGGTCTTCTTCCTGGCAGTATTATGGGATTTTTAAAAGGGGCTGCCACCATAAAGCTTGGAGGGTGAACGACAGTAAAGGAACAGTGTGGAATTACCTGGGATCCCTGTGGCCCCCTGGATCCCCATGGAACCTGAAACACACAGCGAAGCATGACCAGGCGGTCTGGAATCAATAGGTTCATTCTTGGATTCAAAACAGGAAGAGCAACGAGTTATCACATCTTGTTTCCTGTCCCAGCAACCGTTTAAACTCACCTTTGGGTCCCACAGGTCCAGCATTGCCAGAAGGTCCAGGACTTCCTGGTTCACCAGGGGAGCCTGGAGAAGATTCAGGCCAATAACAAAACACAGTGAACGGAGTGTCATGATAAACAGCCAATCCATGTCCCAGATCACATTAGGGCGGCTGCTGACACCATGAAAGCTTCCATCTCAATTCACCTTTGTCTCCCTTCTCGCCGATCCCTGAGGGTCCTGTCTCTCCACGGGGGCCCATGGGCCCCTCGCGGCCCCTCTGGCCGGCCGGGCCCTCCGCACCAGGCTCACCTGGGAACACGAGAGAAGACTGGCATGTTGGGTCCGGATAGGATGAGTAGGACTGGCTGAAAACAAAACGGCGTCCATCTGTTTAATCATTACCTGCACTTCCTTTTGGTCCTCTGGGCCCCTCCAATCCTGTGTGACCTATCTGACCTGGAGGCCCTGGGAGCAAGAAACAGAACCAATCAGAACACTGATAACATGCTGACATAGTTTTGCGTGTTGCATGGAACTGTGACACCATCTCTGTGTATTAGTAGCTAACAAACTATCACACATCTGAGGCTGTTTCTATAGAAAGGAGGTGTTTAGCTGAATTCACATTCAAATCTTACCTGGCAGGCCAGGGAATCCATTATCACCTGAGAAAGCACAAAGGTGTTTTATTTTAGCGTGTGATTTTCTTTTTCTCTGAGAGTGTATAAATAAATAATACATCTAAGAGAAACAATTCGATTGGCTATGAAGCAGGAAATAGTGTATTACTGACCCTTGACCCCTGGAGACCCTTGGTCACCTGCAGTGAGACAACAGTCATGTAACTAAACGTGAAATATTGAAATAAATCACACAAATGTGGAACTCTGTTAATAATATAAGTGAATGTTGGATAGGTTCTTTACCTTTAGGGCCTGGCTGTACAGACAATGCCAGTGTTTCTGCAACAGAGACAGGAATGTTTTATGTGGGAAAAACGACCAATTTGGAAAACAACTTTTAAAACCTCTACTGCTTTTAAAAAACGGCCACACGAACATCTTATCTCACTCTCTTCATAACCACAACAAAAGAACTGGTCGATTCTTCTTTGTGTTTTACCTCGCACGCTGTCCGACCGTAGCTCGGCTCTGACCATCTGCTGCACCGCCCTCTGCAGGTCAGCCCTGTCATAACTCTCCCCGGCTCCCGCAGCTCCAGCGCGCGGTGCCGCCGCTCCCAGGTTGATGGTGTTGTCCGCCCGGGTCAGGGTGGTTCCGGCCAAGGTCTTGTCCTTGAAGGAGGACTCCAGCGGGTCGATGATGTTGATGGCGGAAGAGGAAGAGAGGCGGCTGGTACTGCCGGCGCCGGAGGTGCCTTCCAGGGCGTCCACGCGAGCCTTAAGACGCTTGACCTCGTCCCCTGTGAGGAGGAGGAGGGAGGAGGGCGGGGACGCGGGGGCGGCGGGTAAGATGGGGGCGAGAGGGGGAGAATGTGAGGACGAGAGGGAAAGGAGAGAGATGTAGAGCTAGACTCTGGACGTCCAGGTGTGTTGTCCGCCTTCCTTACCCAGGGCGATGAGCCCAAACAGCAGCCCCAGGAGGAAGAGAAGCCCTAAGAGAAGCCCCAGCAGCCACTTCCACCAGCTGCAGCACGAACAGGCACTCAGACCCGTCCCGGACTCATCCTTACGGATCTCTGAGGAAAAGAGGGAGGGAGGGAGTGAGGGAGGGAGGGAAGGAGGGAGGGAAGGAAGGAGAGAAGGAAGGAGAGAGGAGAAAGTGGGGGTTGGAGAGGAAGTGTTTGTGGGAGAGAGAGAAAGGAAAGAGAGATCAAGCATCAGTATAACTACTGAGTCACAATTGTACAACTACAACTACAGCACCACTACAGCATTTATGCACATGTTGGTATCACCACTGGATACAAACTCGTGTTTTAGAGTTATGTTCATCGCTAAAGTGAGACCACACCTGCGTAGGTAGCCTTGTCTTTGGTGGACACCCTCAGCGTCCCAGCTGTGGAAACAGATCGCAGCGTGTTAGCGGCACATTCGCGATGGTGCGAGACACGTAAGACAGGTCGGTTCCGTGCCTCACCGCTGACATCCGTGGTTGCGTCGACCGCGCTGGACACCATCTTCTTCTCCTTCTTCAGAGAGTCCTCAGAGTAGGTGACTGACAGAGGGAAATGCGTCAGAAAAGCTGGGAGTGCAGTTTGGATTGGAGTCGTCATCAACACAAGAAAAGTCAAACTATCCATGCAAAACGCCCTTGACGAAGGCACGCGGTCTCTAAACCTAACCCGGTGAGGTCTGGCAATGCCCGCACGTAGTTCCTCGTCTCACCAGTAGTGGGGGCTGTACTGGAGAACTGCTTGCCCGTGTCTTTGGTCATGATCAGCCGCTCCGTCTCCTTCTTGACCGGAGCGTTCTCCTTCTCCAGCAGCATGAACTTGAAGTCCTTGGCGAAGACGTCGTCGCTGCCTGTTGGACTTCCAGGCGCCACTGGAGGAAGAGGGACACGCATGGTGGAGGATTAAGTCTCCGATGCAAACGTAACGAGTGAGTACCAACAGAGCAATGGGGTCTCCAGATAGACTGGACATAGAGGATCACGTCTTAAGGTCCACACAGTACATAGAGATGGAGGACTGCCATCTTTACACTTCTTATCTAACCACTTGGCATTAGTACTGGTCTGAGGCTGGTCTGAGACTGTATGGAGATCTTTAGATATGATTTCTATGTACTTTTTAATGATCACAGAGGATGTCTGTTTCCCATTAGACTTACCAGTAGTTGCAGACACTCCAGTACTGGTAACGTTCTTCTGAACACCATAAACTAGTTAACACAGAAACCAAATTAGGAACACGCACAGTACATTTGCCCACATGTGTGTGTGGTATAAGTCTGTGTGACGTTAACTCCATAACAGTTTAGGTGTGAGCTCCCACTTCCTGTACCTGTGTTTGTGCTGAGTCCGCTGGCTGTGAGGATACTGCTGTTAGTGGTGGCCAGGTTGTTTTGAAGGCCGTAAACTACGGTTAGACACAAAACACACTCGTATCGAAACTCTAGTCTGGACCTGTAGACGTAACTTGTCGATAGAGAATCTATGATTGAAAAGGGATGTCTAATACGTGGGTGCATTTGACATTATAGCGTTTCTAAATGTAGGTGGAGTGATGAAGCAGTGTTTATAGACATGTCATGGGCTGGAAAGCTTTGCTGCATGGAGAGGAGGGAGGAAGGGATGGAGGGGGGGGGGGGTGAAGGTGGGGTGGGAGCCAGGCTAAGCTCACCAGAGCTGGGGGATGAGGGGCTGGTGATAGAAGCAGGGCTGAAGGATAGGTTGTTCTGGAGTCCTGGAGGAAGAACAGGCCCTTTCATTTTCTCCATTGTGAACGTGGAGCGTGACACTTCAGCTCCACCGGTGTGTTGTGATGAGGGTCTGTCTTACCTAACGGGGCCGTGGGAGATGCAGGGAGCAGGTTGTTGGGATTGGTGTGGTAACCATGGCCGCCGGCCGAAGAGCTGGACCACATGGAGGTGTCATACTGGCCTGGGGAAAACACCAGAGTGAGGCTGGGGTGCGTGTGTGTGTGTGTGTGTGTGTGTGTGTGCGCGTGTGTGTGTGTGTGACAGAGAGACAGAGAGAAAGAGAAAGAGAGAGTGTTTCTGTTCGGTGTGTTTTTGTATGTAATTGTGCTTGAGATTAGTTTTTGTGTGAGAGAGAATGAAAGTGTTTCTCAGTGTGTGTTTGTGTGTTGTATGTACCAGACTCAGACAGGGTCCTCGTGTCCACGCTGGCCTTCTTGGGGATGGGGAGGGTGTTGGTGGGAGAGCGGGGGGGGCTAATGCTGTCTGAGCGGCTGCCCTTCAAAAGACGCTTCACATCATCCAGCTCTGTCCCTGAGAAACAGACAGCAAGCAGCCTGTCAACATGTCTGTGGCCGAGACTTCTGTGGATGTTTAACTGTAAGATCTACATGAGGACGCATCAAAATGTATGGGCGTGATGACATGTGGCAGAAATGACGTGTCGGAGTAGCAATGTGTTTGTGTCGATAGAAGGACATGTCGACAGAAGGACCTGTCGGAGTAGCTATGCGTTGCTGCTTACATCTTGATGAGGGAGAGGCACTCTGCAGTCTGGCTCGGATTTCACTCTCTAGAGAAAGAGAAAGATCTTATGTTTTCTAGTTTACACATTTATACAATCGTTTTTTTTTTATTCTGTCAGAAACAAATAACGTATAGTTGTATCCCTATTGTATGTTATAGTCATTGAATTCATCTGAGGTAATGCCTCAGAACACACCTCTACTGTGAGCACGCCCTCTGGTGGTGGCAGTTGTTGCTGCACCAGTTGTAGCTAAAATGAAAAAAAATGTGTGTAACTAATATGGGTCCGAATAATTAAAAGTTGCATTTAGAAAAGTGTGTTACCATATTCTCTCCTTAAAGAAAACTCTGGTGAAGAATTTGCACTGGAGCTTCCTAAAAACGACAGAAACACTAATGTAACCGATTTCAAGTTGCTAAAACACCCTTTAATGTTTGACGAAGCATCTGAATGACTTTTCAAATTTGCCCCCGACCGACCTTGGTAGGTCCCTGAGCGGGTGGAGGTCAAAGTCGTCATGGTTTTCCTCTCCACGGGAACCGGGGAGTAGTTTGATGTCAAGGACGACTTCCTTGTGCCTCCGGACCCTGCCCCTGAGCTGTAGCTGGTCTTGGTCACTGTGGAAACAGTCACTGCGCCCAAACCGGCCCTTCCGCCTCCCCCTCCCCCTCCGCCACTAGACAACATGGCCGAACTGCTGGAACCACTTGCGCCGCTGACGGCAAACCCAGAACTGGATCCCCCTCCGCTGTAGCTGGAGCCAGACTTCAGGGAACTTCCCGACATCACAGCAGGGCCGGTTGTGAGGCTGGTAGTGAGGCCACTGGTGAGGTCGGAGGTAAGATCAGTGGTGAGGTCGGTGGTGAGGTCGGTGGTGAGGTCGGTGGTGAGGCCGGTGGTGAGGCCGGAGAGGCCAGCTCCCAACCCTCCAACCGAAGACGAGGTCTCTGAGGATGAGGCCCCAACCGTGGTTACAGTGATGCTTCCAGAACCCTTGCTTGACCCAGACCCTGACGCAGACCCTGACCCAGACCCTGACCCTGACCCAGACCCAGACCCAGACCCAGACCCAGACCCTGAAGAAGAGGTGCTGCTGGAGGTGACTAGCACTGAACTAGAGTTACTTCCTCCTCCTCCTGCCACTACCATGGACCCTCCTCCACCTAATCCAACAGGCTCTTCTGAAGAACCACCACTTATGTAGAGACCACTTGAGGCTGGGGAAGACACAGAGAGGGAGAAAGAGAGGGGGAGAGAGAGGGAAAGAGAGGGAAAGAGAGAGAGGGAAAGAGAGAGTGTGTCGGCATTAGAGCGTGATGTTTAAGAAGGCTCTGAAACCATATGCATTTTTTTAAATATCTTAAATCCCTATGAATGTCATTGGCAAGACAGAACAGGCCAAACCTAAGATACATTCAAGGTGAAAAGTCCACTTTTACAACAACTTAAGATCAAATAACATTCCAATTTTCGCATATTTGTGATGGTATCTTTGCCCAGGCAAGATTCTGAGGGGGGAAACTCTGGCTGATTTATGGCACTTCACATACATGTAACGGCATAGCTGCTGCTACTGCTGCTCTGGGTTATAACTTTCCTCTCCACAGCGCCACCTGCCGACGTGCTGGAGGAGGACACAGTCTTGCTGATCACAGTGGCACCCTCTGGTGGAGAGACAGAGAAACTGCATTAGCTTTACTTAAAAACGGGCACTTTGACGGGAATGCAGATGAATGAAAGTATGTATATCCTCGCTTGTTGTAAACATCCTCATCTTTGATAGAATAGGATTGTTTTGAAGATATGTAATAGTGTTCAGCTCACTTGGAGGCAAGGAGGTCAGTCTGGATGTTGAGGTGATGGTTTCTGTCACAACTGAGAGGAGAGCACACGCTGTAGCATTAGTTTGTAGACCCAGGCTGAGGTAACAAAAGTGGTCCGAGTAATAAAATAACTGGACGCATGCTTTAATGAATCTTCTCCCTTAACTTCTCAACCTACCTCACAACACAACATGCAACAGCATTGATCCACAATGTGCATTCACGTTCGTGCATTTTATAACAACAGCAAAACAGGCGGCCAAGAGGCAGATCCTGGATCAGATCTTACCTTTGCCAGTCCCTCCTGCCCCTCCACCTGCCCCCGCTTTGACAATCTCGGTGCCGGTCAGATTGTCCATCCCATGTTTACTGTTGCGAAACAGAACATGCTATTGTTGCCATCATTCACACAACGGCATGGTCTTAAGCAATGCTCAGCCATCGAGAACCCAATGAAGAGAGATTCGCAATAGATATGCATGACTTCAAATTCATCCTAAATTGGTTGGATGATGAAACTCTGACCCAAATGAGAGAAATTCCAAAAACACCTGCTCCGGTTTCCTAGTTACAGTAACTATGAGATGGTCCGTTTGAAATTGGATCTACTGTAGGCGCAGAAATGATTTGCAGTTATGACTTAGCTCGGGGCTTTCAAAAGTACTTTTTGTTAAGCCGACGGCCTGGTTTGAACACCTAACAGCTTTTTGCGGTCATAAAAGATGTGCAATTTGAGTGAGTTTCTGTAATAGATACGACAAGACAGAAGAGAAGGGGTGCTAAAAAGTCAGGGTGTTGATACCCATGTGGATGAAAAGCATAGACATGGATACATACACCACCTGAGGGGTAGGAAGATCATGTCTTTAAGATCGAATGTACCGCAAACTGACGTTCGAGTGCGGATCATTCGAAGTGTTTGTTTTTACCATCGACGCATGCTTCTGAGCTCCGGTTGAATTTTCATCTTTGAAAATGTTGCCAAATTCCTTCAGGGCACTTGAGTTATCTCACTAATGGTTGAATTAGCGTAAGAGCCAACCGTGTCAAATTTGTTGAGAGTCATAAATCAATGTTACTAATGAAGGACTGATTTTACACGCCATGTGTGTTGATGCGTGTGCACGTTTATGTTTGATGTTACTGAATCAAAGTGATGCCAGGTGTCACGTATACATTCAAACAGCAAACGCCGCACACACACTCACTCACACACACACACACACACGTGCACACACACACACACTCTCACAGGTTTTTGTAAAGCTTTGTGTGCAGTAGCAGGCAGTGGAAGAGCAGAACTTGAACTGGCCGTATGCAGAAAGACCCAAATCTGTCCAAACATTTATATTTTTCCATGCCTCAATGGAGATACATGCACATATGATCAACATTAAATAACTAAGTGAGGATTTCCTTTATGGTTATACCAAAATAATATCATGTGATGTACAGAACAGCTGTAACGTGCTGGTATTACTTACCTTTCAGCCACCGATTCAGCTAAAAACGACCCCACTGGGATTTCTCCAGAACTCCTGGTTTGATCTGAACACCAGAATATCTCCTCTGAGTGTCCCCAGCAACTGTGTGGATACTTCGCTTGGTGCCAATGCCTTGCATGTGCCTGGACCGTTTATGTATTCACTTTTCTGACTCATGGCTTGTCGACAAGTCCTGACAGCGGTGGGGGGGGGGGGGAGGGGGGGCTGCAGCTTAAGTGTTTGACAGGCCAGGCCCACCTTTGGATGGTGGGGGATACATAGCCCTGGGGATTGAATGAAATAGGACATATGACAGTTGCGATTTTTTTT
Source organism: Plecoglossus altivelis (assembly GCA_036571765.1). Lineage (NCBI taxonomy): Eukaryota > Metazoa > Chordata > Actinopteri > Osmeriformes > Plecoglossidae > Plecoglossus > Plecoglossus altivelis. The sequence continues at coordinate 5,112,080 of BROE01000002.1, forward strand.
AAAGGATATTTGAAAACCTTTTTTAGGTCATGATAAGATGGTCGTTTGTGTGTTTGCAGAACTTCTCTCAAAGCACGTCCGTATGAATGTGAGGTGGTCTGAACTAGCCTGTCCTCTTGGTGTGAGTCATGTTTGTATTGTGAACTAACAGGTATCATGCAGTCCAAAAACACATTTGAAATTTGAGGTGTCAAGTTTTGGTAAAATGCCTTCTTCTTAGTCAGGCCTGCTGTGGACATCGTGAGCGTGCATCAAATTCCACACTGAGCGTCCAAATGACCGTTTGGTTGACGGTTTCGGGTCGTACGTTCAACGTGATCGGTGGGAGCTGGGATGTTCATAAACGTCCCAGTTCGATCTCTTCTTTTCATATTGCTAGCAAAGATGGTTTCATATCACTTCAGTGGGTGATTCTGTGGGTGCTTTGTGGAAGGTGTGTACATGTTTTGGGTGGGTTCAGTTTGTTTGCATGCCACAGCTATGGAGAAGCATCCATCCTTGGCTTTCCGGGTATAATAACATCACCCATCGCCTCACTTTCACCTCATCTGTCATATGCCTAGCTATTTAACAGAAAAAACATGACAGAAATCCAGATTTAAACGTTTTAACTCAAAGGAATTTTTGTAGTCGTGTGGTGTCTGGACAAACTGTTTGCAGGTGTTATTTTACCATAAATTACCATTCAAGCTGACTTGGAGTTAAAGTGTGACACGGAGTAGTCTTGGCTGAATTATTGCAACAGACCAGCAGACAACCAGATCACTTGTACCTCAATAATATTGGTAATGTTTTGAAAATCCTGCTGCTAAGATAATGCAAGTTTTTTTTTAAACCAGTGTGTAAAGTTTGTCTGAACTAGCCTGAAAACATCTGATGGCACCGCATTTAAAATTCTTCAGTGACATACATCCTGCACATATGCGTTTTTTATGAACTATTACAAAGCTTACATGACAACTTTTTTCCCTCCTTTTTCTGTCAGTCTTCCAAACCCCTCCCTCTAATGGGCGTTGCACATTTCAATTCACAACCTATGTATTAACACCTTCGTCCGAAGCGACATACAAGAGCCATGGAACATTCTGTCTTCCGCGGGCAGTGTGATGTCACCACACAAGGAACAGTAATAATATCACTGACAGTAACAATATTTACCAAGCAACAAGGCCATCTAAGCTACACATCAGATAACACAGTGCAGTGAAAAACAACTGTATGGTATATATTTTTTTTTTCTTGCTGTCAAACCATCACCAGTATGATGATTGATTACCCATACCCTAGGGTTGAATGATGAAGGGCATTAAAATGTGTGTATCCATGGGCAAAGAACCATCAAACAGGATTTTACTAGTCCAGACAAGTGCTGATAGCGACCCTCTCCTCAAAGTTATTAAGTCTCTACATTCTGCAGATCTGTTATGCATGTTGAACCTAAACCTAGATAAAGGTTTGTTTGGTTTTTGTAGTAGACAGAATCATTTGGGCAATTAATGTAGGTAGACACTTGTTATGAAGGTACGTAAAAGATATGTGGTAGAGCATGAAAGTAAAGTGTTTTCTTATTTGGCCGCGGATATGATGAGCTTCAAACCTCACCGTGTGTCGTTATGGATGGATGCAACTGCAAAACCTACATCGTTAAGATGGCTTGATTTACGTGTTGGTTTTAGGCGATGTTGACAGAAGTAAACAGGTTCAGAGAGCGGGAGAGGAGAAGTGAGGAGATGAGAGGAGATGAGAGGGGGGGGGGGGGGAGAGACGCGATTGAACACGAGCAAGCTCACCAGCCAGAAAGATCGAGTGCGAACTAAACAAACAAGCACGTTCCGCAGGTGTTTGTGTTGTTTTAGTGTGTGTGAGGAGATCATTTTATTGTTTTTCGTGATTACATTCTGTATCTCTGTTCCCGTCAAACCAAACAAATTACGTCAATGATTTTTTTTTTTTTTGCCGTAACGCGGACCACCTTGAGGATGTTATCCAACAGCATTTATCAACAGGTGTTGTACCAGTGTCCACAAAATCCTATCATTCACCAACAGATCGCAGTAAATTATATTACTCATATTTGGCTTAGTTTTTACTTGGCACAAATAACACCTAAATGTTTCCAGCTTTTGCAAACGCATGTGGTCGCAAAGTGGGAAACAGACTGTGAGACAGGCCATTCGTAATGGGGCATTTTGGAGTACAAATGCCTAGTGTCTGTGAACCTCTGTCATACGTGCCAGTAATATGAACCAACTCCACCTTTCAAATAGTTGTGACTGACCCTCGACCCAGGTCTAGTCAGTACCTTGAACGCTAGTTGAATGTCAAAAGGCTAAGCATACTTGGTGACGTATCGTTACCAGTTTGTGTGTTCTACTGAAAAAAAAGCAATGCGCCATAAATCATAGGCCTGAGGTTTCTAACCTTTCCATGACCGTTCAATGTGTTTCTTTCATGAAAAATCGTTTTTGATAACATCTGAAAGGATGCTATGCATCTACTGGCATGCAAGGCATAGTGGACATGTTAGTTGTGTCTTGTGAAACGCATGTTGGTTAGTCATCACCTCCCAGGTGCATGAAGTGTATTGGCCCCGGGTCCTTCTCAATTTCCCTTATCTAAGTCGTTGAGTCATAGTATTTTATGCTATCATAAAAAGGTAATAGCATTTTTATGCTATGACACCACATGTCATTCACTCTCATATCTCATGAGTAGAGGCTGCTTTAATAATACATTTGGATTACTTTAACACTGATTTGTAAGAGCGTCTCAGTAAAGAGGAAATCCTCATGGAAGATTCATACGAAGATGTTTTAAACAGAGAGTTAAGGATTTCCTCTTGAAAATATAAATAGTGGGATATCTGTCGCCCCTCCATTTGATTGCGATAGCGAGACGAAATTCTTCACTTTCTGTTCCAAGCGGATGACGCGCGCTCCCGCCGAAGGGGTGCATCTGGTGGCAGCCGTGCATCGGATGGCACAACATGTGTTTATCTTAATATCTAATCTATAATCTATCTAAATGCCTTCACTAGCTAGGGACAAGATTCTCTGACAGACCATTGCCAGGAGATAAATGTTTAGAGCGCAGATGGCAAGTTTGAATAGAAATACTTGATGGACTTGATGAACAAAAATAATGAAACAGAATCTCAAAGTGAGTGTCGACACTCATCTAAAACAGACATCATGTCTCAAAACGGGAAACATGTCATGCCGTGAGGGTTTCCAACTGCAATGCTTGGACTTGCTTCAATTGCCTTTTAGTTATGTCTGATGATACGTTAATCGCAGAATAAATCTACTTGAGGGGGAAATGATTTAGCAAACGTATGACTCATTATTATCTTGACTAAATTCAAACGGTTAAAAAGCACTGGTGGCAAGTTAGAGTTAACATTTGTGTTAGCTTCTTTTAAGGATAATTTCACATCGATTCGTTGGTCTCAAAGATAGTATAACATTTCAATAATGACGTTTATAAAAGAAAACAGTTTTTTAAATGTTAGATGTGTAGTTTTTTTTTACGGTATTGTAGAAAACATTTGACCTTGAATTCGTCAACACTTTTCACTTCCGGGTGCAATTCTCAAACATGGCCGCGTCCTTGTAAATCACGAATCATTTTTTGGCTGCAGTTTCTACACCGATTGAAGACAAAATAAGTTGTCAAAATGCAAATTACAGACATAGTGAAATGGAACAAACGCGTGTCACTAATATATGCCGTCGGTGTGTGGACATTGATGGGCACATACGGATTTTACACATACATGGGTTACTATGATAAAAATCCAGAAACATTGACAGGTACGATAGCTATCTTGTCAACACAGGCTTTGGAAGTGGAGCACAATTTCCAGCCCAGTATTGCTAAAGATTTATATTTTTTGGTCGATTGACTATTTTAACTGTTTGTCTGTTTCTCTTCATTCTTCAGTAACTAAAAAGGACGAGGAAGAACTTCCCAATCCCAACCAGGAGGTATATTCTACCGCGTACTCGACAACTACAGTAGTCTACAGGGAAAACTTTGTCCCGTACACAACGAGAATAAAGAATTTGATCAAATACGTCAGTGGGGACTCGTCATCAGAAGGCCAGGACTCGACGAAATGATTACATTTCGGAAAGTACATCTGAAACGGACTGCTTGTGCCTCTCCAAAATACAGTTTCTTCTGTTGTGGAAGTAAAGTGTTATTTATCTGTGGTGCGAAAATGAAACATCCCTAAATACCGCAATCTGAGACCGTTCGCTTTTAAAGATTTTTTGTTGTTGGAATTTGTCTAATCCAGGTACAGTGAATAAAATGACTGCATACACGAGTGTACAGTATTGGAGTATGACACTTCTGAAGTAGCCTGTTGTCTTACACTTGGGAATTTCTGCAAGTCTGGCAATATCGAGACAATGAAAAAAATAAAATATTTGCACTGCTGTAAAATCTACACAAATAAAACGTTTGATAAACACATCTTATTTGAAAACATAGTCATTTGTTAAATAATCTCGACGTTAAAATATATATTTTCAATATTAAGTACTACTAAGTATTACTAGAAGTGGCCGCTAGGGGGTAGTTAGTCACTGATTGGAGCAGTCGGAAGTTGACAACGTGTGCCGTGTGCACACCGGTGTCATCACAACAATGAAAGCGATAATCCAAAGAGTGACTAAAGCCAGTGTGACAGGTATTTGTTTAGTTTCAATTCAATTAATAGTAACCTATGTCAGGCTGTGTCATTTTCTTTCACCTTGTCAGTGACTGTCATTCAGTATACGGTTAGGCAAGCATGAACCCGGTTAGCATGCAGGCTAACGGTTGCTAGCCAACAAGTCAATGTCGGAAATGTGTGTTATACTACGGTAGCCAACAGCAGTATTTAGCTGCCGGCGTTTCGAGAAAAAAAACCCCGACATGAATTGACAGACCAAAAGTAGACAGCGCTGTCAGGCATAACTCGCGCCAGTTAGGGGGCGATGTCCTACAAGGTTTCGATCAAAGCTATCGATCATCACTGTCACGCAAATTCTGTTTTGCAGTGGGGGAGGAACAGGTCAGTTCCATTGGACGAGGGTTGTGTGTGCTACTTGGAATATCGGTGGAAGACACGCAGAAAGATGTGGACTATATGTAAGTGCGCGTTGCACAAAATGTCTTAGGTCTATTCATGCAGGAAAAAATAAAATTTGCTTGCCGCAGTTAGGATGATAAATAAGTAAATCATTGCACGCATACTATAGTTGAAGATTAATTCGCTTTACTCAGCTCTGGAGCAAAAATGCTCATTCATCTAATTGCGATACTCCTGTAAATGTGTATAGTTTTACCACTATTTCACTTCCTATAATTTCTCCCACGCGGAAATATTGTGTCATCTGTTTTTCTACGAACTCCGCTCTGTTCTGATCGTCTGGTCACCAGCGTCAGAAAGATCCTTAACCTGCGCGTGTTTGAGGACGAGAACGGGCGCGCGTGGAGCCGGAGCGTGATGGATCGCGACTACGAGGTTCTGTGCGTCAGCCAGTTCACCCTGCAGTGCATCTTGAAGGGCAACAAGCCGGACTTCCACGCCGCCATGCCCGCAGAACTGGCCCAGCCCTTCTACAAGCACATGCTGGAGACGATGAGGACCGCCTACAAGCCTGAACTCATCAAAGGTTAGGGGGCTCGAGGACGGAACAGCATGGCGCATTGTTAATCTCCCCTGGGGGACATGCGGTCTGACTGCAGCATAGGCAACAACGCCAAATATCCACACAAAAATGATCACACGGGCCAAATTTAAACCTCCAATGTGAAGTACTTAGAAACAAGAGGCAAAGTATGGCTACTGTAAAATTAGATAGATATTGTAAGTGATTTAATTGTGTGCGTGAAATACCCGGTTTGGGCGATATGCCTGGCTGTTGGGTCTGTATCACTCGGAGACAGGCCACAAGCCTTGTTTCTATGCTCTTAGAATCCCGTCTTTCCTCCCCTGTCGCCATGGGCACCATAACCATCTGACAGATTGTTGATCTGGGGTCTGTTGACTGGAACACAAGGCTTCGGTCCCTCGCAGGACCAGCTTTTTTGTCTAACAGGGGGATCCTGCAGGGATCAACGCCATCATAGATTGAGAACAGGCCTCTAGGTTCTAGTTCACCCTTTAGGTGAGATGCGTATATGTATATTTAGAGCAGGGTCATCTAAGGTTTGGGGCCTGATATTTCCAATGCCACTGCTCACCATGGGGAATATAAGGACTGGCTTGACACGCTGGCTTCTGCTGTGTTCATGCTGGGATCAGTATAATTGCTGGGGGACCTATTATAGTTAAAGGTTGCGGTGGTCTCCACTCTAGGGGGGAGGGGCTATATTAACCTCCCCAGGTTGCGGTGACGGTGGCGATGTCACCGGCGGTGACGGTGTTGGATCTGGGTCAGTCCACCGGGGAGCTGCAGGTGCAGGAGGACTCCTCGTCCCGGCCAGGGACACTCGAGCATCCCTAATTAGACCTCCTCTCTCTCTCTCTCTCTCTCTATCTCTCTCTCTCTCTCTGTCTCTCTCTCTCCCCTGTCTTCTATTTCTCTGGCCATCTCTGTCCTTTCTTTTTCCTCGCTCTTTCTCTCTCTCTGGCTCGCTCACTCTCTCTCTGGCTCTCACTCTCTCTCTCCCTCTCTCTCTCTCTCTCTCACTCCCTCTCTCTCTCCCTCTCTTTCTCTCTCTCTCTCTCTCTCTCACTCTCTGGCTCTCCCTCCCTCCATCTCCCCTCCCTCCCTCCCTCCCTCCCTCCCTCCCTCCCTTCTTCTCCTCTCTCTCTCTCTATCTCTCTCTCTCTCTCTCTCTCTCTCTCTCTCCGTGTCCCTTCTTGCTGTATCTGGAGGGGGAACATGATGATGTAGCACTTTATTTCTCCCCTCTCCAGTGTTTCTGTATACAGATGGTGTCATAAATCTACCCTGGTAAAGAAAGGAGAGCATTTAAGTTTTTACTTAACTCCCCCCCACCATTCCTCCTTACCTCCTCGTCCCTCTTCCCCTCCTCTTCTCCTCCTCGTCCCTCTTTCCCGCCTCTCCTCCTCCCCTCCTCCTCCAGCTTGTCCCTGTTGCACCACAGCAAGGTGCCACCTCCCTCTACCATTACACTTTGAAGTAGATTAATAGAAGGCGCAAACTCCTGAATCACTGTTGGTGGTAGAGGCTATTTCAGGAGAGGAACCATACTTGGGGAGAGGGGAATAAATAGGGTGTGGCGCATCTCTGGGGCCTTGCTGCTTGATTGGCTATTGGGAACAGCCGCAATGCCCCTGTTCCAAACAATCATGATTCGTTGCGAAGGACTGTCGTAACTCAGAGTCTCTCCCTTCCTCCCTCTCTCTCTCTCTCTCTCTGTTGGTCTCTCTGTCGGTCTCTCTCTCTATTAGATGGACAGTTTGGAGCCTACATGCAGGTACATATTCAAAACGACGGTCCGGTCACCATCGAGCTGTCATCACCTTCTGGTCCAATAGACCCCAAACAGGTACAGCACCAGACCCCCCACAGCACCTACAACAGCAGACTCTTTTATCCATTGTGGCGTACAGGAAAGGGGGGGGGGGATGTGTCATCAGGAGAGTCAAGACTGAATATTGTTTCACTCGTTTTCGTGTCGAAATGCAACATTTCCGGACGTCTTTCGTTCGACCTGCAGTCGAACCTCAGCAGCCCCTGCTGCCCTGCGTCATCCCTCCCTCCACGTCATCCCTCCCTCCACCACCGGAGGGCGATGCGTCCTATCGCTGGGATTTTATATAGGGTGCCTCTCTCCACATTGTTAGCCTGCACACCACCAGATAACCCATGCTACCAGATAACCCATGCTACCACATAACTCATGCTACCACATAACCCATGCTACCAGCTAAACCATGCTAAGAGCTAACTCATGCCCTCAGATAACCCGTGCCCCCGGATAACCCGTGCCCCCGGATAACCCGTGCCCCCGGATAACCCGTGCCCCCAGATAACCCATGCTACCAGATAACCCATGCCACTAGGCAACCCATGCTACCAGATAACCCATGCTCCATCCCAGCAAAGGATGTTGTGTAGGGGCCTGCTGCCTCTTCGATTCTCCTGCCCCGATCCTGCCTCTTACCAGCAGCTCTGAAAGCCCTCCTGCTGAGCTGTACTGCGCCAGACTGGTGCGGTGACCAGAAGGGAGAGAGATAGTGTGTGTGTGTGTTTGCATCTGAAAGTGTACAGTAAGTTTGATTGGCACCGCTGTACGCGTGTGGCGCCGCGCTTGCAACAGCAGGGGTCCGTCCACTCCCCGCGCACTCGACCCACTCTGTTACCATGGCGATCGGCCCCTCTCTGCCGGCCCACGCCGTGTCATGCTCAGGAACAACCCTTAAGTGGAATCACGATGGGTGCTGCATTGACCTGTGCTGTGTTTCCTGTAGTGACATGGTGTCCTCCTGTGATATTCTCTCCTCCATGCTGTACGCACGTATTGATTAGCTAACGTGGAATGGCTTGCGTCAGTCTCACGAGGCTTCTGGTCAGAGTTCCAGTCGTGTCGGGCTGGTAGGGTTATGACTTCCTGGTTGTCTTGCATAACTTAAAGACTACTTGATTTCATTCTTTTATGGCAAAGGATTGGATCAATGTCGCTGACTTGAATTGTGTAACAGAAGGGGTTGGTAACCCAAACCAATGTGACTCGCGCTTTGTCTCGCCTCTGTAAGACAGTCAAAAGCCCAGCTAAGTCTGCCACGACCAATCAGGAAGCAGCGAGAGCCGGGGAGCTTGTCTCCCAACCAATGAGCTCACATTTTAGTCTGTTGAAGCCATTCTAGATTATTCTTCCCTGAATGGGATTCTAGTCACTTCTGTGGAATGATGCCAACTTGCATGTGTGTAGTGAGACTAGGGAGTTGTTTGTTTGTTTGTTTGTGTGAGTGTGTGTGTGAGTGTGTGTCTGCATGCGTATATACATGCTCTCTGTGTTTTGGGTTTTGGAAACTCGTCTTTCTGACCAAATGGGGGGATGTGAAGCAATCCTAAGAATTTTAATCTTGTCTCTTTGGGATTGTGTGGGGTCGGAGCGAAAGAGAGAGAGAGAGAGGGAAAGGGATGGAGGAAGAGAGAGATGGAGAAAAGAGAGTGAGGGTGGGAGAGGGAGAGAAGAGAGAGGGAGGGAGAGAGAGAGAGGGAGGGGAGAAGGAAAGAGGGAGGGATGGATGGAGGGTGGGAGGGGAGAAGGAGGGAGGGAGGGACATTTGGTCCTGGGTCACTGCTGGGCACAGGGTAGTGTTAGGGAGGGGACAGGCTCAAGTCTCCAGAGGAGGGAGCAGGCAGACTTCTGTTCCTGTCTTTCCATGAATCAAAGGTTTATCTTAAGCCACCGTGGGCCTAAACCCAGCCAGCCACGACACGCAAATAAGATGAGCTATGCTCTGTGAAGAGGGGGAATGTTCGGCGAAATGCCTGCTGTCAACAGACCGAGGGGTAGGAAGTGTTCGGAGGTGGATACGTGGACAGGAACTGACTTTGAGACTTTGAGACTTCCTAGTGTGGTGAAGGACTCGACGCAGGATGACATAACATAGACATCCCCCCTCCACACACACACACACACACACACACACACATTCATCTTTCAACGGGATGTTTCCCTCCTCCCTCTCGTTTTGCTGTTTTGTTTACAAGTCGTTCCGGTCCTACGTAGGTCTTACGTCAGAGGGAGATAGTGATGGTGGCTTGTCCTATAAGGTGGGGGTGGTTTGTGGTGAGGTGTGGGTCGGAGGGGGGGGGGGGGGGGGGGGGGGGGGGGTATCCAACTAGATACATGGTGTGTTTTGTGTCTTTGACTTCACTTCGTCAATAATTCAACATTGGAGCAATGTAGCGTTTTTTAGCCTGGCATTTAAGTCATAAATACTGCATTTTCCTTTGGCTTTCATGAAACTTTTAGCATATGTGTTTATAGGACTGTTCTTGCCAAGGCTTGGGGAGGCCGCTGTGGAGCGTCTGTGTTATGATGGGGCGTACTCAGGGAGGGGAGGAGAGCGGAGGGGAGAGAAGAGGGGGAGAGGAGAGGGGAGTGAAGAGGGGGAGAGGAGAGGAGAGGGGAGATGTTTGGGGAGGGGAGGGGAGGAGATGGTTGGGGAGAGGAGAGGGGAAGGGAGACAAGGGGGGACGAGAGGAGACAAGGGGGGAGGAGAGGAGAAGGAAAGGGGAGGGGAGAGGAGAAGAGAGAAAAGGGGAGGAAAGGGGTGGGGAGATGAGAGGAGAAGGGAGGGGAGGAGAAGGAAGGGGAGGGGTGGGGAGTGGAGGGGAAGGGAGAAGAGGGGAGGGGGTCATGATAGCTTCCCTCTTCGTTAAGGGGATTGATGACAATTGTGTAGAGGCGAGGCTGGAACGGTTCTTCATGAATGTGACTGCTTTCATTGTCCTAACAATAACCTCATCATGAGAGTGATCAGGAGGAGGCCTCCTAATAGCAGCAAGCGGCGAGGAGAGGAGCCATCTCTTGCTCGCTCACTCAATCTCTCTTTCCCCTCTCTCTCTCTCTTACTCATTTCCCATTGCTTCGTCTTTGTTTCTTTCTGTAAAGCCCGGCCCGTCAACATGATCATGGTTTCTGATGAGGACAGTGCCCTTGGGTGCGCTGTTTGTTTGTTACGCTAATGTTAGCGTTATCCTGAAGAACTCTCATGTTTTGAGTCCAATCATCTTTCGCTCTTTTCTTACTTCTTGCTCTTCCCTTTTCTCATCCCCCTTTCTCTCTCTCTCTCTCTCTCTCTCTCTCTCTCTCTCTCTCTCTCTCTCCCACTCTCACCATTACCCTCCCTCCTTCCCTGCCTCCCCCCCTCTCCCCTCCATCCCTCCCTGCCTCCACAGTTAGCCAAACAGGAGAAGCAGCAGCAGAGGAAGCAGAAGTCTCTCTCCAAGGCTGCGTGCGAGGCAGGCAGGGAGAAGGGCACCCCGCGCTCCAGACAGGACCCCAGCACCAGCAGCGGCGCCGACGGAGACGTGTCCTCCGAGAGGGAGCCCTAGAACCAGACGGTGGGGCGGGGGGGCCCGGCCGCACGCACACACACACACACACACATTACCTCAGCTCACCTTCTTTGAGCAGCACTATCCCTCAACACACACACATCGTGACGTCCCTGGCGGTGAAGTCAGGGTGGGGGGTGGGGGTTGGGGGTCTCCACACTCTACCTTCCTGGCCGGTAGGGTGGAGGGAGGGGGAGCGGGGAGGGGAGTAAATAAGCCCTGAGACGACAGCATCAGCAAGGCCTCAGCAGCCCCTTACATAAGGCCACTTTGTCTGACTGAGAACGGAAGCCACGGAGCATGCACAGGCAGAGAGCTGAGGGAGGGAGGAGGGAGGGAGCAGGAGAGTCAGAGGGAGGGAGGAGGAGAGAGGGAGCAGGAGAGTCAGAGGGAGGGAGGGGGAGAGAGGGAGCAGGAGAGTCAGAGGGAGGTGGAGTAGGAGAGGGAGAGAAGTGTGACAGATTGAGAGAGTTCTTTTCCTTTTCCCTTTTTCCGTGGGCACTGCACAGCCAGCAGTTCCAGCAATGTGTTTGGAGAGTTGAGGAGAGGCAGAGGGGGGAGGGCGGAGGGGAGAGGGGGAGGGAGGAGAGGGGAGAGGGTAGGGTGAGATTTGGAAAGTGGAGAGATGTCAAACAAGGACTTTGCTGCGTTCCGTCACTGAATCTTTTAAAAGGCAGGAACGGGCTCCCCGAGGTTTGCTTAGGATGACTTAAACATGAAGCTACCAACTATACTTCCCTGTTCTTTTCTTCCTCCGCTGCTTCTCTCCTTCTCTCTGCTCCTCTCTCCTCCTCCCTGCTCCCCTCTCCTCTGCTCCTTTCCTCTCTGGTCCTCTCTGCTCCTCTCTCCTCCATCCTGCTCCTCATCTGTCCTCTCTCCTCCTCTCTGCTGATCTCTCCTCTTCTGCTCCTTTCCTCTTCTCTGCTCCTCTCTCCTCCTCTGTTCCTCTCCTCCTTTCTGCTCCTCTCTGCTCCTCCTCCTTTCTGCTCCTTTCTCCTCTTCTCGTCTGCTCCTCTCCTCCTCTCTGCTCATCTCCTCCTCTGTCCTCCTCTCTTCTCCGCTTCCGTCTTCTCCTCCCCTCTCCTGAACTCCTCCTTCATTTCTCCTGCTCAAACGAGTGGTCGTTGCCGAGCAAGCGAGCGGCTTGTCTGTCCTTATCTTTCTCTCCCTCTCTTCCTTCCTTCCTGTTCTTTTCTGCTTCGATTAAAATAGCAGGTGGTTTGAGCGTAGAGACAGCTCCATGAAACTGCACTAGGACCACATCAGCAGCATTCCGACCCTGAACATGCACTTCACGGTTCTTGACAGGAAGGTTCAGAGGACTGATGTAGCCCGGCACATAACATGAATCCCTTCCTTGTAATGCTGGGTAGGAGAAGCTACGGGTGCCGTACAGCAGCAGAAACGTGGAGCATCACAGTGGTTGTGTTTGTTTTGGTTCTGCGCAGGGCCTCGTTTTTCGGGGGGCGTGGGGAGTGATCCAGCTGCCCTTGTGATGACCTCCAGCTGGACTGACCAGACCACCTGATCCTGCACTGTGGGACACTTTCTCTCTCTCTCCCTCTCTCCCTCTCTCTCTCTCTCTCCCCCTCTCTCCCTCTCTTTCTCTTTTGACACTGTACACAATGTCTCTCCTCCTCCACCTCTGTGTCTCTTCATCTGAACCCCAGACAGGGGGCCCACCCTGAACCCCATAAGCACCGCTTGTCCCGCCCCTCTGCATGGGGGCTGTGATAGGCCCAAGGACTTGGACAAGACCTCCATCTTCTATTCCGATTGGTTGCTTACGCCTAGATAGGTCTAGGAAGTAGTGCTCAAGTAGGGGACTGGTTTGGGGATGGCTCTTGATATGAAATATGAAGCACACATGTAACTTAAAGGAGACATAAACTGAAGTTGACGTAGCAAAGATGGAGTGAATGACAGAAGTCTGCTGAGGGGGGCATAGAGGGCCCCTCCCCTCCCTTCAGGACTTTTACTGGTTCAGTTTGGGCTCCATACTTTGCAATGTATTCTTGTCACAGTGACACTTGTCACTGCACTCACATGCAACTGGGGGATTTGAATGTAGGATGTTATCCGTTTTATAAAAGATAAATATGATAAAAAATTTACAAAAACACGGTTTTTGTTTCTGTGTGATGGTAAGTGTGGCGTGTGTGTGGCGTGTGTGTGTGCTCAGCCGTTCTCACTCCTGTGGGCGCGCCTGTGCCCCGCCCTCTCCCTGTGCCCCGCCCGCTGCTACATCCACACCTCATCGTATCCCCTCCCTCTTACCCCACATAGCCATTACCCGCTAGTCCCTCACCCCGCTATTATTTAGTTCATCGAGCTATTCCTATCCCCTACCTTAGCAAGGTGCTGAGCCGAGGATTTCTCCCCATGTTGTGGGGAGAGCAGCAAGAGAGCGGTGCAGGCTTTCTGGATAGGGAAGACATGACCCAAATATGTCTGGAGCAACCGCTGCGTGTGTGTGTGTGTGTGTGTGTGCGTGCGTGCGTGCGTGCATGCGTGTGCGTGAGTGTAGCTACAGCCTCTGTACTATGTCTAGCAATCCCAGACTGGAGGTAACTGGGGGGGGGGGTTCTTGTGTTATCACAGCAGGAAAAGAAGGTGCTGTATTATTGATGTTGGCACGCATACACACACACACACACACACACACACCAACCGGGAAAGCAGAAAGATAGAGAGGGTGATTGCAGGCTCGGCTGGAGAAGATGAGGGGATGATTGTGGAGATGATATGGGGAGGGGGGGAGAAACTCAAGGTGTGTGTGGAGTGTGTATGTGGCCCTCATCCATGTGTGTGTGTGGCTGAAGTGTGTATGTGGCCCTAAAATCTGTGTGTGAAGTGTGTATGTGGCCCTCAGACATCTGTGTGTGCAGGGCCCCTGGCTTATCTGTCCCGACTCTGTGTGTAGGACTGTTTACATACATTCAGGCTCAACTTATTCTGACATCCTTAACTGTGAGCCAGGGCAGGGGTGGTGGGTGTGGTGTCTCTCTCTCTCACACACACACACATACACACGACAGTCGGACATGGGAAAGTGGGTGAAATTCCAGGCATTCTCTTCACATCTGGGACTCTGGCGTTTTCTGCCCCGTCCTCTGCTCCGTTTTATCTCGCATCTTGAGTGTGTGTGTGTGTGTGTGTGCATGTATGTGTGTGTGTGAGTCCCTTGCCAAGCCCACTGGCTATGGAAAAACAATTTAACTGGATTTAATTTGTTGCCCCCTCCCTCGCTCTGTTTCACCCCCCACCCCACCCCACACACACACCCCTTCCCTCCTCTTTCTTTTCTTTTGTTGCCCCTGGAGACGCAGGAACTGTGTCTTGTTTAGTAACTCCACCAGTTAGCCAAGGCTTCCTCTCTCCTTTTGGGTAGGCAAGTTTCCCTGCAGGCTAAAGATGTAAAAGCCATGTTGTGGTTGCACTTGCATGTCGGTTGTGTCCCGTCACGTGTCGAAAAAGGTGTTCTGTCGTAAAAACGTTTTGCGAGAGAAGAAAATAGCCGTTCGAAATAATGGACGGACATAAACACAGAACATTCTTTTCTCACATTCCTCCCTCCCTCTCCCTTTCTCCATCCCTTCCTCCCCTTATTCAAAGTATCTCTCTCGCTATAAAGGGTTAAAACTAAAGACAATGAAACGGAGTTGCCTAGAGCCTTAACCACTTTTTCCGTTCTTGCTGGAAACTTTCCAGTGCTATTTATAAGGAACCTCAAGTCTGACAATCATAAACGCCAGCGTAGCCTGGATCAAGCACAATTATTAGACAGGGTCTCGGAGAGTGGGATCTTAACGACTGCACGACCCAGCGTTGCCCGCTATGTACTGTAGCTGCGCAACGCGGGACTGGAAGTGGCATGCATTAGTTTGATAGGAAAACATGGCTAGGAGCCTATTATATAATTTAATATACGGCTATGGGAGGAACGTTGATGGGTAATCAACTCAGCAAAATACTATATACATTATTTAGGCCTATGTGAAGTTTTAACTTTACCAAAGTTTTATCGGGGGTATACTATGCGCTGTTACCAAATGTATACGTACCTAACTGCCTAAATATGAGCCCTAAGTGTGTGACAAGATGCTGCCAGAAACCTGTAGCTCTTTGTAAAACGGTAGTTTGCCTCAAATGTAATCTTGTCATGCAATCATCTTTGGCCATCAGCATGGGAAGAAAATCTCCCTGAGGACGTCAGACTGAGATAGGCATGCCTCACTCTCTCATAGAACCGACAGCGACAGCAATTTCTGCATCAAAACCGTATGCCAATCTCTCTCTCTATCTTACTCTCTCTCTCTCCCTCTCTCTCTCCCTCTCTCTCTCTCTCTCTCTCTCTCTCTCTCTCTCACACACACACACACACACACACACACACACACTCTCTTTATTTCGTTGCTGGACAGTATCTACCATAACATCAGTAGGAGATCTCCGTGTCGCGCATGAGCCGACACCGTCCTCACGCGCTTATGGAGCGCTCCTGCCGCCCATCCTACTATCGCACCGAATTATTTTTTTATATGACATAGAAGCAGAGCGCCGGCATTCGAACAGATAACGCAGCTCAGCTCACACCTCGGCAGTCGTTTCATACCAGCGGTCACAACTTGCAACTTTTCCAACCCTCCCTCGTCTGTTTCTCTCACTTTTGATCCTTTTCTGAAATTCCCCCGGAGAGAGGAGACGTTGTTCATTTGACTTCGGCTGCATGGACGTGATAGCGGTTGAGGGTATTTCTCCCGGCATCCGACCCCGGAATCGCCCAACACAAGTGATGCTGAACCAGAAGAAGATCAAAGCAAGGCGGAAAAAGCGAAAGGAGTTGGTTTTGTTCCAAATATGCCTGTTTGGAGGGCTACTTTTGGTTGTCAAGGGGGTTTCCTACCTCGCGGAAAATTCAGGTGAGGTTTTAGCTTATACCCCCTGGGCAAAGGAATGCCGAAGGGGGTGATTCTAGCAGGAAGTGTTTTGAGTTAACTGAAAGCTACATTTAGCCTATGTCGTTCTCAATTATAATTCAGGGCTCATTGTCGTACTTATTAATGTGAATGAAAGTATGATCTGTCTGACACTTGATATCATTTGGTACTTGGGTGCATATTTCGTAGTCTCCCCTTGTAATAACAAGACTAATAAGTGCCGGCTAGTTTCCCCTCTCTCGAAACTGTTCAGGGTCCTTGTTTCGAATTGACCTGTTGTGACAGCCTGTTTTAAATACAGGTTGCAGGTGAGCAGAACGTGGACCGGAATCATGTCAAAGTGGGCCTCGCGAAAAGAAGCCATTTCAATCGGCAGGCCTGTTGGCGATATAGTTTCGTTAAAGTCAACATAGAGCCGGATGAAATTCCTTTGAAGTTGAAGTAACCAGAGCTGAAAGGTGCGCAGAAACTGCTGTCACTGTTCCGACTGCAGAACAGTCGAAATGAGGGCAAAGTACCCAAGAGGGTTAGGCTACACCTTCCTCAGGTTACAGCAAAGCTGGCCAAACTGTACTTCCAACACTGCGACCACTCCCCCTGTAAAAGCATAGCTGCAATTCTTCGGGTTTGTTGAGTTAACATCGTCAGCCAAAGTGGAGTGTCAAATTCGATCACATATCGCCGACAGAAGGTTGACTCGTGTAATATTCATATGGGCATGATTTGTGCATCCATGTGCTTCTTGGCGTCTCCTAGTTACCGGCAGAATGCAACAGGGGCTTCCATACCCTCCGATACTTCAAACAAAAGATGACATAGCCCTCTCGCATTTGCCGTTGTCATTGTGCGTCTGCGAAGCTCTTAATCAACGTGTCGGAATATCAATTAATGTTGATTATTTATGATGCGCTCTAATGAGGCTGCGTTAAGTCGAGCTTGATGCTCCCGCGCTCGAGGAGAAGCACTCAACGCCTCCTCAAATGTGACACATTAATCACATACTGTTGTTCAGTGCTCGCGCGTGCGAGTGAGTGAGTGTGCGCCTTCTTGTTGGAGAGAGATTGAGAGAGAGGGGGGGGGGGAGGGGGGGGTAACCGCACATACCTGGTTCCCAACACCAGGATGATTGGTGTCAGATTGTAACAGCGATGCTATACGCCTCATAAGAAGCACGGGTATGTCCTGGGGGCTGGGATGACTCAAACCCCTTCACTCGATCTGCTCCAAGCTGTTCCAAACTTGCGAGGCTAATTGAACCTGTACTCATCCAGGTGAAGCGGTTGGAGCTGGAACCCACCTCGTTTTCTGCATTTAGGCAGGCTCAATAGAGTCCACGCTCTACCTCCAGAATGCATTTAAGCATGAACGATGAAGAAAACTCGCTTTTAATCCTCACCCACTCTCTCATACCACCCCCATCCCCACCCACTCACACAATGTTTTCCCATATAGGACATCAGGTATCATTTGGCCAGTCGTTTTTTCGTGAGGTCAGGTTATTAACCTTTTGCAAGCAGTCGTAAGCATTCACTTAGCGCTGAGCGAGACTTAACCCTTTCCCGACCGCATGTGTCCCATGCAGGCTACGACGTCTCCGGCCCCGCCTCCTACCAGGAGGAGCGATGGGGAGGAAGGAGACTACTGCAGGAGGGGGACAACAGCAGTCTGGAGGAGGAGGAAGAGGAGGAAGAGGGGCATGAGGGATCCAAAAACTGCACCGCTCCCGGTAAGATGGTCGGAGCAAAACCAAAAAAAGTCGCAAGTCCTCATTAACCCCCTTCAGCCAGGCACATGCACGTAGAACAGAGAGAGAGAGAGAGAGAGAGAGAGAGAGAGAGAGAGAGAAGAAAGATGTCCATTAGACAGAACAACAGGAGAGAAAGGTGGAGGACGAGGCGAGGAGAAAACAAGCGAAAGGATTAAATGAATGAAAGAACGAGAGCATCTCATACGTGTTCCCCCACACTCCCCATCTCTCCCTCTCCTACCCCCCATATTCTCCATCTCTCCCTCTCCTACCCCCCACACTCCCCATCTCTCCCTCTCCTACCCCCCATATTCTCCATCTCTCCCTCTCCTACCCCCCCACCTGTCCCCCGTGTGGGGTAACCCAGTTTGGGTCAGATGGTGTCCCTTGTGGGCTTGGTGCAGCACAGTACAGCCCCACCTGCTGTTTCAGCACTTTTTCCACTCACTCAAGATCACATCTTTGGGATCCTGCAGGTTTCTCTCTCTCTCCGTCTCTCTCTCTCTCTTTCTCTTCCTTTTTCTTTTCTTCCCCACCTCTTCTTCTCTGCGGTCGCCACGTTTGAAAATCCCAGTTTCCATGGCGACCTCTTGTCTCTTATCACGAACGAGCGCCTTCGATCCACTGTTTCTCAAGGACAGAGGTAAGGAGGAGAGGAGGTGAAGGGGAGGAGCACAGGTGAGGAAGGGAGAAGGAGAGGTGGTGGAGAGGCAAGGGGAGAGGAGGTGAGAAAGGGAGGAGGAGAGGACATCTGAAGGGAACATTGGGCCCTCTTTACACCTGACAGCAGGATTCCTTTCGGGGTTGAGAACGAGGTCAGAATCCAGGGGCTTGGACCTGAAGCCAAGGCGTTCTTCACATGCTCTCTACCTCCCGCTCTGTTTGAGTCTGGCTCTCTGTTCTCATTGGCCCAGCGTTTACGCATGGATAGGCTCCCGGAGAAGAGTTCGGCCAATCCCGGGCGATGCCTTGTGTGTATTTATAGACACGGATGGAAGGGAGCTTGACGTCAAGTCCCACTGTAATGGATGTATTTGAGGCACTGCTGCAGGATGGGTGTTCGAAGTTAGTTTCGACTCTTTACCTTGAGCGACTGGTGGCCAATTGGCTCATAGAGGGACGTCCTTCTGTGGGGCTCATTAGGCAAAATGGCCGCCATCAATCTCCTCTCTCTTCTCCAAGGTCAACGCTGTCGGCTATAACGGGAGACAGGAGTCAAAGTTCAACTTCCTCTCTCTCTCTCTCTCTCTCTCTCTCTCTCTCTCTCTCTAGACATGTGCTCTGCTATATGTTAAACCCTTCTTATGACTGTTTCCATCCATCCTCTGACTTCAACCTTGACCCTCTCCCTCCCTTCATCCAACTCTCTCTATATATATCACCTGCTCCATCTCTCTCACTTCATCCTCCTCACTTTTGTCTCCATCTCTCCTTCCCCCCACCGCTTTCCTTCCCTCCCTCCCTCCCTCCCTCCCTATCTTGACCATCCCTTGCTTTCTGTCATGTCCTCCACTATGAGGAGACAGTCCTGTATGCCTGTCTCCTTCCTGTCATGTCCTCCACTATGAGGAGACAGTCCTGTATGCCTGTCTCCTTCCTGTCATGTCTTCCACTATGAGGAGACAGTCCTGTATGCCTGTCTCCTTCCTGTCATGTCCTCCACTATGAGGAGACAGTCCTGTATGCTTGTCTCCTTCCTGTCATGTCCTCCACTATGAGGAGACAGTCCTGTATGCTTGTCTCCTTCCTGCCATGTCCTCCCCTCTGCTGCTTGAGGCAGTCTGTGTGTGTCCGCTGGTGACTGACTCATGCCCCGTTTGACCTTTTAGAGAAGAAGTGCCAACTTTAGCAACGTGCTTTAGCAAGGTCGTCTGTGTGACTGAGCCTGGTGTGTGTGTGTGTGTGTGTGTGTGTGTGTGTGTGTGTGTGTGTGTGTGTGTTCAATGCAAGTCAGTGTTTTTGGGCCTGTGCATCTGCAGCGCGCGTCACTCTCTGCGCCCGTCCTCGTTTGTGCGCGCGTGTACCTGTGCTCTTGTGAGTGTGTGTTTGCCCTCCACTGTCTCCCAGGTGAGACGCTCGCTGATGGTTCCCTTCAGCGTCCACGGACCTGCCAGTGCTCCACTTTAGAGAGAAAGAGAGGGAGAAGAGAGAGCGAGAGAGAAAGAGAGAGGAAAACAGAGAGATGATCGGGGAAGATGAGAGAGAGACTGAAAGGCGTAGGGAGGGGGGCGGTGGGCTGTCGTTGGTCTCGCTAATTTGCCCCCCCCCCCCCCCCCCAACCCCCCCAATCACAGACGTAGCACCAGCTTTCATCCAGCTCTCAGAGCCAGGCTCAGATTGAAGCAGGGATCCCATAGCTTGGGGTGATTTCCTGGTCTGCTGTCCTCTCTCCCTTTGTCTCTTTCCTTCCCAGAGACGAAGAAGAAAGAAGGCAAAAAAAAGAGGGAACATGAAGGAACAAGCCCTGGATGTGGGTCGCATGTGTCGTATGTGTGGAGATTAGACTGTCTGACTTGGTAAAGGTGTAGATATACAACATCTAGATAGAGGTCTGGGTGTGTGAGCGTCTGAGGCGATGCAGTCTCAACTCTGGGGGTTGCAGTTCTAGAGGTCAGGTCAAGACAAAGGTGTTTGTTGGCCACCGATAAGGTGTGATGGTGGAGGCTTCGAGAAGGCGGAGATCGATAGGAAGAACGGGCGTTCGAGCTTGTGCGTCTGTGTGTCGGGTGCACTCATTATAATGGCACACTCCTCTCTCTCTCTGTCTTCTTAATGATCCCCTCCGAACTAACCTTTTCTTTTCATGCTTTCTTTCTCTGGTGCTTCATCCAACATGAAGGTTGTTCTCAATCTTTGCAGCACTTCGAGTCCGCACCGTACGTCCGAATAGGTTACGAAGCTTTCCAAAAACTTTTGGATGAACCTGACACAAACACATGGACACACACACAGCAAAGGAACACACACACACACACACACACAGTAAATGGACACACACACAGTGAATGGACACACACCTAGTAAATGGACACACACACACAAACACACACACAGGCGTACGAACACACACACAGGCACACGCACAGTCGCACGAACACACGCACACACAGGCACGCACACACAGGCACGCACACACACAGGCACAAACACTCACAAACATACACACACACACAGGTACACACATGTGCACACACAAATGCACTCCAATTTAGGGAAGAGGGCGGTTGGACTTAATCAGGGCTTCCCTGTGAAAAACGCGTGGGCTTGCGTGCATGTCCCTGTTAGCTTGTGTGTTGTTGTACGTGTGTGTGGTACTGTGTGTGTGTGTGTGGTACTGTGTGTGTGTGGTACTGTGTGTGTGTGTTATGCCCTTAGGAGGGTAGCATCGTTAGGAACTGGTGGTGATTAATGATAGGACGATGCCCCAGGTTACTGCAGAGTGTGAGAGAGTGTGTGTGTGTGTTGGGTGCGTGTGTCTTCTTGTGTGTCTGTCTGTGTGCGCACGCGCGTGTTTGCGTTTGTGTCTGTGTGCATGTCAGTGTGTGCTCCTGTGTGTGTCTACGTCTGCGTGTGTGTTTGCTCCTGTGTGTGTGCTCCTGTGTGTGTCTACGTCTGCATGTGTGTGTGCTCCTGTGTGTGTCTGCGTCTGCGTGTGTGTGTGCTCCTGTGTGTGTCTACGTCTGCGTGTGTGTGTGCTCCTGTGTGCGTCTACGTCTGCATGTGTGTGTGCTCCTGTGTGTGTCTACGTCTGCGTGTGTGTGTGCTCCTGTGTGTGTGCTCCTGTGTGTGTCTGCGTCTGCGTGTGCTCCTGTGTGTGTGCCTCTGCATCTGCGTGTGCTCCTGTGTATGTGCCTCTGCGTGTGTGTGTGCTCCTCTGTGCGTGCGCTCCTGTGTGTCCCTGCTCGGCATTGTACGTAGGAGGGCTGCTGGCACGTTGCCCCGCATCGTGAAGCGCGGAGAGATTACACTACACGCTAGTCTACAGTTGATGAATGAATCAAATCAACACAGACCATCAGCTCTTAATACTACCTAACCCCCCCCCCCCCCCCCCCTTCCCCTGTCCCCTGCAGCTAATCACAACTCAGATGACCCAGAGGTGAGCCCCTGCGAGAAATCCAGTTTGAGACATTAACATCGTTATTAGTACCATGAGTACCAGCAGCGAATGACGACAGCAGGATGGAACCCGGGCGGCGGCCAAGGTGTCTGGCTTCGTACGCGTGGCGTGTGGCGTGTGGCGATGGTGAGAGCGTGGCTGAAGGCGCGCTGACAGTTGTGCGAGGGAGGAAGGGTAACGCCCGCGGAAATAAGCCCCTTCCCTCACCACAATGATCTCTCCCCTCTACTCCCTCTGTCTGTTCCTATACAGTAAGACAGATGGGGGGAAGGGGGGGGGGCAGTGACAGCTTGTCACTCCCGTTTCCCTCTCTCTCTTTCTCGCTCTCGCTCTTTCCTCACACACACACACACACACACGTACACACACACGTACACACACACACGTACACACACACGTACACACACACACGTACACACACAATCTCTCCCCAGCTCGCGGTGTCGTTAAATTATAGACCTGATTACAGGGGCTGTTTGCCCACAGTGAGAGTCGCTCCGCACCCCTTTAAAAGATTTACTAAGAGAGAGCTGGGTGACATGGAGAGACGAGGGTGAGTGTGAGGCGGGGGTATGTATGTGTGTGTGTGTGTGGAGGTGGTGGGTGTGTGTGTGTGGAGGTGCTGTGTATGTGTGTGTGTGTGTGTGTGGAGGTGGTGGGTGTGTGTGTGTGGAGGTGTTGGGTGTGTGTTTGTGTGTGGAGGTGGTGTGTGTGTGTGTGGAGGTGGTGGGTGAGTGTGTGTGTGTGTGGAAGTGGTGGATGAGTGCGTGTGTGTGTGTATGGAGGTGGTGTGTGTGTGGAGGTGGTGGGTGCGTGCGTGTGTGTGTATGGAGGTGGTGTGTGTGTGTGTGTGT
>BROE01000002.1:5135535-5165609 GCA_036571765.1 Plecoglossus altivelis
GGAACCCCAACCCCCCCGGACCACCACCCACGCATCTTCCCTGGACCACCCCCCCCCCTCACCACCCCAGGCAGGGTAACCAAGGTTAACCGTCTTATTAATCAGTGGCTGAAAAGCTGTTGCTGAGCCCCTCTGGATGTCGTTGTTGTTGTTGTGTTGTTTTGCTCCTCTTTCCCTCTGACCGGGGGGAGAATGTCAGGTGACGACATGTCACGGGCATGACTCTAATGCTTTGCATTGTCTTTTGCACTGCTTTGAATTTACGCTGTGGTTTTCTCTTTTTGGGGGGGGGGGGGGGGGGGCATTTTCCGTGCGCACACGCCATCGTCTCATACGGCTGGAAGGATACACGCACACGCTGCACAAAACACACACGCAGTTTTTTTTTTCTCCAGCTTGAAAGATCGTTCATTTGCAGCACTCCACTTCCTCCGACAATGCCGTCAAGTCCATCTCCCAGCATGCATTGCGGCATGCCATATGGTGTCGAGGTTGAAGTTTGGCCTTTTATTTTTAGTCTGGAGAATGTGTGTCATTAACCAGCCATGCATGACACCCCTGTTCTCCCCATTCTCTCATTTCTCTATCCTTTGTCTCCTCTCCTCCTTTTGACACACGGAAAAAGATGAAAGGCAAAATCTCCAGGGGGTCAAGGAGATTTTGTCATTTAGCAACGCTGGCAAACATGTTCAGGGACTTTCAGTGTTGTGACTGACGGTGTAACGGGGTTCGGGAGGACAAAGAGCGGCAAATCGACCGAAGGGCCTTCGTTCTATTTTAGCGTCGGCGGTTGGTTGTCTTTCAGGCTTAGACGATGTAAAGTTAATTTCAATTGATAAAGAAAAAAAAAAACATTGAGTTTGGTCGAAGGCGTCGAATAATTTCGATAGCCGTGAGCGTGTTTGGAAAAAGCAGCAGTCTGTAGAAGCTCTGTATGTGTCGGTAAACACTTTTCTCTCTCTTGTTAGTGCAAACAGAATCAGATCGCAGGGCCGTTCTCCATTTCTCTGTCCTTCATCCTCGTTTTAATTGGAAAACACTACACTTGATCTTTTCTTGACTCTCTCTATTCTCTATCCATATGGACGACGGTGGAAAGCAGTCATGTGTGGCGGCGGCTGGGGGGGGGGGGGGGATTCCGGTTGAAAAGGACGTCTACAAAGCGAGAGAACAGCGGGATGACAATACACGGTTGGCAGGATCGAAACCGTCCAAACCGCTCCATCCCATTTCCCCCAAACATCCTTTCCTGCGTCTCCCCCAAACAGATGTACCTTAACCACCTCTGAGAAACAGATCTATCTCGTCACTGCCTTTCCTTACACGGACCAAGTTCATCGAGGCTGCGGAGCAATTAGCGTCCCGCGCTAAACGGAGCGGCGAGATTTGTGCCTCGCTAGGGATGTTGTTGTGTACTTCATGTGCTCTCACTGAAGACTGGGATAAAAGGGAGATAGCTAAAAAAGCGAGCATTTCCCACTGTGCATAATTATCCCGGAGTACGAGATTCAAAGACATAGTGTTGATAATTGGCTGGATAGTTTCCAAGTAGCAAGCTACCCATGGTCTGACAAAGTGGAGAATATCGGAGAGAAAGAAAGGGAGGGAAAGAATCCATAGCGCTTAAATGGGCTGTCATCGTCATGACGACCACAGTCGAGAGCAAAAGATATTGCTGTCTTGGCTGCCGTGCATCTGCTTCCTGTTAACCCTGTCAGACTACTATGGGATGCCCTCTGTAGAGGATGCTGGTGATGAGGGAGTCTAGGTAAGCGTCCCCATCAAACATCTAGAAGGTTCTCTCTTTCTCCCTCAGTCTATCTTTCTCTCAGTCGCACACGATGCATCTTGGGCTGACATGCTGACATAATGTGCTTAGTCATCGGAACACCACACACACTTCACACTGATGCACTGGTCTTTTCTTCATATGATGCTTCCACACACACACCACCCCCCCCACCCCCCACCTCTCATGTTCAACACTCAACATGTAATCCTGCACACACCTCCCCAACATCCCGACCCAGCAGTTTTGTTACCATGGTGACGTCCTAAAAACGTATTATGTCATAGCACCCTGCACCCCCCCCCCCCCCCCCCCCCCCCCCCCCCCNGGGGGGGGGGGGGGGGTGTTAGTTGTTCCTGCTTCTGCTGCTGTTGCTGCTTAGCCAGCAGAATCCTCTCCTTTTATCCCTCTGCAACTAGGCTGACTGTCTACTCTCTGTCTCCCTCCCTCCCTCCCTCACACACACTTATATGGACTTATGTCTTATTGCCTTAGCAACTGTGTGGAAAGAAAGTGTGCGCTTGGGTGCATGGGTGTGTATGGGCATGTGCGTGCGTGTGTGCCTGCGTGTCTGTTTATGGGCTGGGCATGTGTGTGTGTGTGTGCCTGCGTGTGTGTTTATGGGCATGTGTGTGCATGTGTGTGCATGTGTGTGCATGTGTGTATATGACCATGTGTGTGGTGTGTGTGGATGAGTATGTGTGTGTGCGTGCATGTGTGTTTGTGTGAATGTGTGTGTATGTGCCTGTGTGTGTGTGTGCATGTGTGTGCATGTATGTTTGTGTGCGTGTGTGTGTGTATGGTCATGTATGTGCCTGTGTGTGTGTGTGTGTATGGGCATGTGTGTGTATGTGCCTGTGTGTTTGTGTATGTGCCTGTGTGTTTGTGTATGTGCCTGTGTATGTATATGCCTGTATGTGTGTGTGTATGTGCCTGTGTGTGTGTGTGTCGGTATGTGCCTGTGTGTGTGTGTGTGTGTATGTGCCTGTGTGTGTGTGTGTGTGTGTATGTGCATGTGTGTGTGAGGGAGGTCGACCACAGCATATGCTTTTAGTGGTAGGATTTGCTATATCTCCTAATAACCTGGATTACACTAACCAGACTCAGCACAGTTGTAAACAAACAAATAAAAAACCAAACAGAATGTGAGACTCACACACACACACACACACACAGACACACACACACACACACACACACACACACACACAATGTATATACCGTCC
Source organism: Plecoglossus altivelis (assembly GCA_036571765.1). Taxonomy (NCBI): domain Eukaryota; kingdom Metazoa; phylum Chordata; class Actinopteri; order Osmeriformes; family Plecoglossidae; genus Plecoglossus; species Plecoglossus altivelis. The sequence continues at coordinate 5,138,551 of BROE01000002.1, forward strand.
AGTACTCGCTTTACTTTTTAGTGCTGTGCTTTTAGTAAAAAAAAGTTACACTTAATCAAAATTCCTGAGCTAGCCAAAAAACAACATTGATTGTCTACTCTTGCAAAAAAAAAGAACAACAACCAAAAAGGAGTTCCTTCTTTTTCCTTTTCTCAGATTGAGCAACAGCAGCGTGGTGTACCCTCGTGTTCATCACACCACTCCAACTGACTCCTAATAACACCACAACTCACTTAGCCTGCAGTATTCAAACCTCATACAAAATACATGATGTCATGGCACGCATCACCACCACCGCCATTACCTCGTTATCTCCCACACCCTGGCTGGATACCCCCAAACCACCACAGGAGGAAATCTCTCCCCTGCTCTCTTCCACCCCACAGACTCGGCTGTAACCTGTTACAGTTGTGACAGTTTGATTTGAGGGAGTGGGCGGGCCTGTGGCAGCAACCTGCTCCGGCTCTCATCCTAACGTGTTTGATGTACGGGGCCACGGATACGTTGGGATGGACGGATGAAATATGCAGCAGCCGAAGCATTAGCTCCATTGTGTTTTCTGCTCTGTCGCCCGGAGGAACAAGAGATCACTTTGCAGGCAGGAAGAGGGGGAGGGAGAGGGAAAGAGAGGAGAGGAGGGAAAGAGATTGGGAGAGAGAGGGAAAGAGAGAGGAAGGAAGAAAGAGAGAGGGTGGTGGTCGAGAGACGTTTGAAAGATGGTGTTTTGAAAAAAAAAAATGGAATAACAGAAGAATGGAGAGGAAGGGAGAACAAGAGATACGTGTACAGCTGGGAGGATGAGGAGATGGAGTGTGTGTGTGAGGCAGAGGTAGAGAGAAAGGGATGATAGAGAGATGGTATATGTGTGTGAGAGAGATAAAGAGAAAGGGATGATAGAGAGATGGTATATGTGTGTGAGAGAGATAGAGAGAGAAAGGGATGATAGAGAGATGGAGTGTGTGTGAGAGAGAGAAAGGGAGAGAGATAAAGGGATGATAGAGAGATGAAGTGTGTGTGTGAGAAAGAAAGGGATGATAGAGAGATGGAGTGTGTGTGTGTGTGTGAGAGAGAGAGAAAGGGAGAGAGAGAAAGGGATGATAGAGAGATGGAGTGTGTGTGTGTGTGTGAGAGAAAGGGATGATGTAGAGGGAGCTCTATATTTAAACAGCAGAGATTGCAGGATGGATGGAACTCCCGACAGACTCTGAACATCGCTCTCTCGCTCTCCACCTTTTCATCCCTCGCTACATGGCACTTATAAATAAATGAGAGGAAGAAAGAGTGAGGGAGAGAGATGGCTGCTCCAGTGGGAGGCTGGTAGCCATGTGAGGTTGCGTTGCCGGATGCAGTGGGCTGAGGGCACACACACACACGCGCACACACACACACACACATACATGCACACACACACACACATGCCCACATGCACAGAACACTCAAAAGCACACAGAAAATGGTATGAACTATGGCTACCCTTTGCTAAGCATCTGTTAACCTTTGAATGATGCCGCTCATGTGGATGGAACCTCTGCTGGGATGGTGACGTGTCACCAAAACAGCGAAAGGAACAAGACACAGAGAGAGAGAGAGAGTCTGTGGCCAGGGACGAGAAAGAGAACGAGGGGACAGGAGGATGGGGGATGAGGCAGAGTCCTGTTCAAACAGGGACTGGAAGACAGTCAAAGCTCAGGCTCATCCTTGACATTAAAGTCTCCGAGTGGGTCTAGATCCCTCCAGGTTGCCTCCGGATGATCTACTGCTGATCCAGGAGGTGTTGAGAGAGAGGGAGGGATGGAGGCCGAACGAGAAGGAAGGAGGAGAGGGAGAAGATGGGGGAGAGAAAGACAGGCTGATATGGAATGAGGGAGGGAGGGAGAAAATGGAGGAAAGAGACAGAGTGAGAAAGAAGAAGAGAGGGGGAGGAAGAGGGAGAGGGTGGGGGAGTAAAGAGAGAGAGAGAGGCGAGTAAAGAGAGAGAGGGGAGTAAAGAGAGAGAGAGGGAAACTAAAGGAGAGCAGGGGAGAGAGAGAGAAGTAGACTGAGGAGAAAAATGGGGGAAGAGGAAAAGAGAGAGGGAGGTAGAGAGAAAGAGAGAGAGAGGAGAACAGGAGGGAGCACCAGAGCCGAGGGTCTGATTGCTGATTAGAACATTGACTGCCTCTGATTGAGCAAAGAGAGGGGAGACATGGGAGATGGGGGTGATTGCACAAGGAAGTGGAGCTGACGGATGATGGGGGTGGTGAGGGGAGGGTGGGGGAGGGAGTGGACAAGGATAGAGTGAGAGAATATGTGTGTATGGCTATGGGGGGGAAGGAAGAGAGAGAGAAAGGGGAAAGTGCGAGAGAGTGCGGGTGTGCACGCCAGCGCGTGTGCGCACACGGGGGAGAGATGTTCTAGGATGTCCTACACAGCACTAAAACATGTCCCTGTTTAGCATCACTGCAGCTGGGGTCACTGGGATGCCCTGCAACAGCTGCTGCCCTGGCAACGACATACCCCACTACACACACACTCTCTCTTCTCTCTCCCTCCTTTTCCATCCTCTCTGCGATCGGAATATTCTCAGTGAGAGCCGTTTCCTCCATCACTCCCTCCCCTCCCCTCCCCCCATCCACTGTCATCCTCATCTGTAGTGCAGTCTCTCTACTGTACTGTACTGTACTGTACTGTACTGTACTGTACTGTACTGTACTGTACTGTACTGTACTGTACTGTACTGTACTGTATGGACCAGGTAGCCAGCTGGTCTGTGGTGCATAGCTCTCTACCTGTCTAGCTCTGCAATGCTAACGACTTCTAATCTACTGTAGTTCCAGTACTGATGGGTAAGTAGCCCTGAGAAGTCCCTTATGTTTGCTCACCTCTCCCCTCCTGTTCCTCTCTACCTCCACCTTCTGGCGTTCTCACTCGCTCTGTCTGACACTCTCCCTCGCTCTGTCCGATGGCTCTCCCTTCTATCCTCCCTCTATCGCGTCCTTCCCTCACCCCTCTTTCTCTCCCATCCCTCTCCCCGTTCCCCTTTCACCTTCTCTCCATCCTTCTCTCCGTCACCCTAATCCATTCTCTCTCTCTCTCTCTCTCTCTCTCTCTCCCTCTTACACACACTCTCTCCCTCTTACATGCACTCTCTCTCTCTCTCTCTCTCTCTCTCTCTCTTCATCCATCTCTTCCTCTGACACTTAAGCCCACTCACTCCGGAGGAGACGCAGTTGCCATGGAGTGGGTCGTGCTTGGCGACGCCACTAACACACTCAAGCTTGGAATAGTGGAGACGGCATATTTGATGAATCAAACCGTGTGTGTGCGCGCGCATGTGCGTGTGTGTGGTTTCTTTGGGTCTTTCACATGTTCCCTTTGGTGTGTTTGTGTGTGGCAGTCTTGAGCAGTGTACATTGTCGCTCTGTATTTTGATGGATGCGCGATACTGTGGTTAGATTCATTGCAGAGCGAGTCTTATCCCTACACGGTGTGCAGAAAAGGTTCACCTGCTCTGTCACCTCCCAGCGTGCGACACAGTGGGGGGTCATCAGTGTCCCATGTCGGATACTATGAGTCAGCTCACCTCTGGCGACACGCGCAAACATATAGATCCTCTTGAATGTCTTTCAAAGCCTTTCAGACGACGCACACTCCTTGCCTTCCATCAAGGAACGAACGCACATTGCTGACGCAGTGAAACGCGCATTCGTACGCGCCGCCGGCAAGCACGCCACAAGCGCAGGCTCTCTGCACCGCTTTGAAAGTCGTCAGTGCTCCACCTCTGAAGGAAATGGTGAATAGGACCAGATTGGGGTGAGTCACTTCAGAAATCCAACAATTACGTAACAGAAGAAAGGGCTTACGCAACGGCCCTGGATGGCTTCTGGTGGCTCCTCTGATTGGCTGTCTTCTTCTTCATGGTCAAAGCAGACCGTACAGCCTCGGATGAAAAGTTTGTTTGGGCAATTACTGACGCATTAGAGCGTGGAGCTGTTCCACCCTCTGGGAGTTTGGGGTCTGTGTGTGTGTGTGATTGTGTGTGTGCGCGCGGCTGTGAGTGTGTGTGCGGGTGCGAGTGTGTGTGCGGGTGTGTTGGCGCACGTGTGTCCTAATACTTTTTTATGTATGCCTGTGTGTGTGTGTATTATGACTACATATAGTGTGTGTGTGTGTGTCTTTGGCGGTGATTTCCATTGGCATAGTACCATGAACAGGGACGTGGCATGTTCGAGAATACCATGCATCTGCTAGCCATATTCCCTTGGCACCGACAGCATTTGTCTGGACACACACACACACACACACACATCCACACACACAAACATACACACACACACACAGTCCGGGCACACAGGCTTCTATTCACTGTACCATGCTAAGTTCTGGCCCAGCCCAAACACTGGCCAACCACAGCTAATTGTATAATCCATGGTTCAGAGACTGACTCTAATTCTTCTCCACCTGGGCCTGTTTGGAAACGCTTTATCCTCCTTCCTTGTATCAATGTCATCCCAACAATCCTCCTCTTCTTGAGTCTCATTAGACGTCTTGCTCATCTGGACGGGGAAGTCTTTCATTTCCCATTTAGCGTCTGAAGGTGAATGGAGTCGCTGATTAGAGCAGGGTTTTTGTTGTGGTGGTGGAGCTTGTGTCCCAGGAGGGATGATGCAGAGCTGGACTTGGATATCCATGAAAGGCTGCGTGGAGCGTGCGGACGCTTTCGACTGTGTGTTGGCAGACGTTGCGGGGTGCGTTTCTGTGTACTTTACTCTGCGTGCGCTTGCGTGCGTGCGCGTGCGTACGCGTGCGTGTGCGTGCACGTGCGTGCGTCCGTGCGTGTGCGTGTGCGTGCGTTCTCAAGGGAAATTACATGGATTAGTTAGCGCCTCTCTTTCACGACGTTAAACAGAGATGGTTTTTTTATCTTTGTCTGAAGGATAGAGGAGTCAGTCACCTTGGGCATCTGTGAAATGGCTGCTTCTCTTTTGATCTCTCTTTCTCTTCTCTTTCTTCTCTCTCTCGCTCAGTCCTCCCCCCCCCCCCCTCCCCTTACCTTTCCTATTCCAAGAATAGCACCTTCCTCTTATAGTATCTATGTTCCTTTCCTGTCACGAAACTTGCTTGTTTTCCTCGCTGGGGCACGCACATGCATTCACACATGCATACACCCAGTCTATACACACACACGTGCATACCTATCGTAGGGCTGAGGGTATGGTGAAATGAGTAAATATTAAACACATGCAGTGGCGCAGTAGTCATCATCAAAGTCCTGGCTTGTGCATTTTAAGTTGCCGTTCTGTGTTGTGTTGAAGGGCCTTGCGCTAACTTGCATTCACTCAAATGCATGGAGATGAATGTAAATAGGTCATCGCTCGGATGCGACAGGGGAACGAAGAGGAAAGTTTTCAGAAGCAGATGAGAAAGGAAATAATGGCTAACCCTAACCTCAGGTTAAGGACACACCAAATATTAGCTAGCTGGTTAGCTTTACATACACACCCTGCTTAACATTAATGTAGCTAACTATAGCAGTAGTAGTACTTGTGCTAGCCTAGCTGCTAATCCTACACCGACACAGAGGTAAGGTTAGCTAGCCGCCGTGTTAGCCTCAAGCTAGCTCGGCCTGGCTGCCCTTTTTAGTGGAAATGTGTTGAAATGTGCAGCAGATGTTAGTTAGCGGTGGCCTGTGGCCGTGAATGGGCTGTTGATTGGTGTAGGAGACGAGGATGATGAGGGGGGATGGTGTTGGAAGAGGCAGGGAGAGAGAGAGAGAGAGAGAGAGAGAGAGATGGGGGGGACACAGAGAGAGAGTGTAAGAGAGTGAAAGAGAGAGAGAAGCGACTCTACACTTGGCGAGGCTAGAGTGTGGTGGGACATGGAGGCAGGGAGGTGAGGACTGACACATCCCTCTCTCTTTTTCAGTTTTTCACCCTATTTTCTCCGTCTTGCGTTTCCTCATAAACCCTCTCACCTGTATCCTTTCCCTCTCTCCCACTTTCCCTTTCTCCCTCTCTCTCTCCCTGTCTCTCACTCTCTCTTTCCCTCTCTCTCTCCCCGTCTCTCGCTCTCTCTCGCTCTCTCCCTCCCTCCCTCTCTCCCTCTCTCTCTCTCTCGCTCTCTCTCTCATTCTCTCCCTCTCTCTCCCTTTCTCTTTCCCTCACTCTCTCCCTCTCTATCTCCCTCCCTCTCTCTCTCCCTCTCTCTCTGTCTCCCTCTCTCTCTCTCTCTCTCTCCCTCTCTCTCTCTCCCTCTCTCTCTTAGGCAGATTGTTCCTAAACCGGCTACCTCTTTCCTCTCCTTCCCTCTTGTCTTACTCTAAATATCCCTTGCTCTATTTTTATCTTCCTCTCTCCTCTCTGCCCTCTCTTTGTCCTCTCCTTGTCGTTCATTTTTTCCCATCTCTGTCTTTTTATTTCACTCTTTCTATCCCTCTCTCCTTCTCTTTTTTCCTCCTCTGGTTGTTAGAGGAGCCAGTCACACACACATGCAGGGTCTTAGGCAAGGTGCTTCGAGGCTGGCCCTTGTCAGTTTACATGAGTACAGTGTTTTTCTCTTGTAAAAGCTGACCTCTTGGGGCCTTCAAACCATGTCTTCGCGCAGCGTGCACACACACACTCTCTCTCTCTCAACCACACTCTCTCTCTCTCTCTCTCTCTCTCTCTCTCAACCACACATACGCTCTCTCTCTCAACCACACACACACTCTCTCTCTCAAACACACACGCACTCTCTCTCACAACCGCACATGCACTCTCTCTCTCAACCACACACATGCACTCTCTCTCAACCACACACACGCTCTCTCTCTCTCAACCACACACACGCTCTCTCTCTCAACCACACACACACTCTCTCTCAACCACACACGTTCTCTCTCAACCACACACACGCACAGTTCTCTAACCCGATCTCTGTATTTCTTCCAGCGCTGCATGAATTTCCCACCGACCTGTTCACTCACCAGGAGAGGACAGAGGGAGCAGTGGCCCTGCACGTCATGTGTGTGAGTACACACCCTGCCCTTCACCGGACCTTCCTGTGCCTGTGTGTCAGGGCGTGTGTTGTTGTGAGCGTTCACGTGTATACATGCGTGGTTCCACACGTGTGAGAACGTCAACGTGCGTGTCAACTGCGGATGTGTGTGTTCCACGTGCGTACACTGTCCCGTATCGACACATCAGAAGCAACATCCAGGCCGAGCCTGCGACCAAACGCGGCTCCTCCTACGTTCCTGTGAACCAAACAAGCAGACTTTAACTAAGAGACAGCGAGGGGGGAAGCTAAATAACAAAGTGCTCAGCTCAACCGTTCCCGGTCCAAGTTTCAATGGTGTGAAAACCATGGGGTAATTGCTAGCGGGCTGGTGTCCAAAGCTAAACAAACGACCCCGGAGTCCAAGCTTTCCCACCAATCTGACCACGGCGTTTAGCTCTGCACGGTGTGAGCTGGTATGTCACAGGACGCTCCTCTTACCTTGCCCCTCTCGCTCACTTCCTGCCTCTTTCGCTCTCTATCTCTCTCTCTCTCTCTCTCTCTCTTCATTCCTCTCGCTTTCTGTCGCGCTTGCTCTCTCTTTCTCCTTCTCCCTCTTTCTGGCTTTGTCTCTCTGTCTTCCTCTCTCGGTCTCTGCGCTGTGGTGGCTCCGTCTGGTTGCAATTGGGATGTATTTGCAGCAGGCAATAAATAAAGAGCCTGCAGTGCTGAGACAGGACCTCAGTGTGTGGAGAGACAGAGAGAGAGAAAGAGAAAGAGAGGGAGAGAAGGAGAGAGACACAGAAAGAGAAAGAAAGAGAGAGATGCAGGCAAAAACAAGAAAGTGAAGAGGAGATAGAGATAGCTAAGATTCGGAAAAGTGGTTTGAGAAAATACAGTGAAGGGATAACTTATATCAAACACTAGCTGGGCTACATCAGCATTGAGTGTGTGCATGCGTGTGTGTGTGCGTGTGTGTGTGCGTGCATGCGTGTGTGTGTGTGTGTGTGTAGTGAGTAGACCCAAGATTCCCAGGATGCATAGAGCTCTTTCAAAGAGCCCCAAATCAACCTCCTGCTCTCTCAGCCAGCTAAATGGACTTCATCCACTAACCCCACCCTGCTCTATCACTCCCTCCAACGCCAACCCCCCAGTGGGGCCCTTCTAAACGTCTGGCCGCCCAGCCCGCTGCCCGCTCACCCACACCAAACACACCTCACTGGGCCGGGCATACGCTTGACCGCCTGAACTCCCCTGGTGAGATGAGAGGAGTTGTAGAACGAAGCAGGGGGTGGGGCGGGAGGGGTGGAGGATGAGGGGGGTGTAGGGGACTCTCCGTGACATCGCCGCACGCCACGCCGCGTAGGCGGGAGGCCCGGGGGAAGAGTCATGTTGCGCTGGGCTTGTTCTCTCTCCGCGTGGCTAGCTCGGATGGACGCTAACCCTGATAGCACAGCTAAAGAACTGACTGGTTTAATGCATCTCATGAGAACCCAGTACCAGGAAAGTGGATTATGTTGTTACAGACATTCGCCAGCCTTTGACCTGAGGGTCGGTTTCCTTTCACTGAGCAAATCAACCCTTCTCTGGCTTGGTCTATCTCTTTGTTTACAATTAAATCCTGCTAGATTCTTCTGCAGGATTTCCATTCCAACAACAACAAAAATTGATTTTCTGTTGGTTTAAATTCAAATGTACTGTCATGTGAATGGGCGCAACTCATTTGCTGAGGTGAGATCTTACACAGACAGACACATACACACACACTGGAACGCACACACTGGAACACACACACATTCTGGAAGACAGCGAAGTGATAAATTGTTTTGCTCTTAACCTCCTTCATGACCCCAAATCCACACCCGGATTAAAACCTCAGGGATAATAATCCCCCTGCCCGGCCCCTTATTCCAGAATAAACCAATCCCAAAGTGCGTCCCCCCTCTGCGACGGATGAAGACTGACGCCACTCCTCATCCTCACAAGGGCACGCTGACTCCTAAGAGCACTGCCCTGTTCTTACCTGCTGTCTCTCACCCCTCTCTCCCACTAGCTCTCTCTCTCTCTCCCACTGGATCTCTCTCTCCCACTCTCTCTCTCTCCCACTCTCTGTCTCCCCCTCTCTCCCCCCTCTCTCCCACTCTTTCTCTCTGTCCATGTCTCTCTCTCTCCCTCTCTCTCTCTCTTTCTATCCCTCTCTCTCTCTCTCTCTCTCTCTCCCTTTCTTGCTTTTCCTCTCAGTGCCATTTTACCAGTTCCCTACTTGCACGTGAACACGTTTTGTACCATAATACCCTGGCATTAAATATGTATTTGTAAGTGCTCACATGCCATATTACACGTCTTATTACATCATGAATATGACTTACGGCTATTTATCTGATTGTTCTCCCCCCCCTCCCCCCCTCGTTTCTCCCCCCTCTCTCTTTTGATCTTTCCTTCTTTGTCTCTCTCCCTTTCTTGGTTTGTTTTCACTCTCTTCTCTGCCCCCCCTTCCCTCACACACTCCTCTCTCTCCTCCTCCTTCCCTCCGTTTCTCCTTTCAGGCAATATACATGTTCTGTGCCCTAGCTTTGGTGTGTGACGACTACTTCGTTCCGTCTCTGGAGAAGATATGCGAGGTATGCATGTGGGCAAACATACATGCACAGGACAGAACGTGATGTAATCCTCTTATATCCTGTCAGTGTTGATCCTACCGTATGTTGTGGGGGTTTGTAGTTCATGCAAGGGTCAAAGGCCAGGTTATGACTCTTTGATATGGTCCTGAATAGAGGGAAATGCTGAACTGTGTGGCATTCAGTCAATGTGCAGCACTGATGATCATAGACGTGTTTTACCATTCATCACCTCTATCTCCCTCTCACTCTTTTCTCGATCTCTCTTTTTATCCACCTCTCTCTTTCTCTCCACCTCTCTCTCTTTTTATCCACCTCTCTCTTACTCTCCACCTCTCTGTCCCTCTCTCTCCACCTCTCTCTCCCTTTTTTTCCACCTCTCTCTCCCTCTCTCTCTCTCCAGCGTCTGGACCTGAGTGAGGATGTAGCAGGGGCCACCTTCATGGCAGCAGGGAGTTCTGCCCCTGAACTGTTCACCTCCGTCATAGGTAACATCCTCCATCCATCCCTCCATCCATCCCTCCCTCCATCCATCCATCCCTCCCTCCCTCCCTCCATCCATCCCTAGCGCCTAGCCACTTCCCCCCCACCCTTTCCATCCTCGCTTATATCTAATTTCCAAGTCTCCTACCCTCTCCCTTATTCCCTATATTCTATTTACCCTCCTCATCCCTCCGCCCCCATCTCCCATCCCCTATACTTGTCCTTCTCCCCTCCAGAGCCCCTATGGAACAGCACAGACCAGGCACAGCAATATCCATTAGCAGATGCTTTCATCTCCACAGATTACATTGGAGCCATATTTCAGCGTGCACAATAGAATTAGAGTTGTATTATGGAAATTCCAAACGGCTACATAGCCAAATTAGGTTCCTGCGAACATCAGTATGCTGATGAGTTGCAAAGCAATCCTTTCCCTTGAAGGGGAAGTTTCCAAACACGTCAATCTACAAAACAAGGTTTGGGAATACCAAGATCGCCGTGTTTCAGGTTAAACGAAAACACCCAAACGGACCTGTAGGGGCCATTGACTATGCTTTAGTTGGATTGTGATGGGATAGGGGATGCTCAGATCCAAAGAGACCCGCGGAGGGGATTTGAACCCGTGACCCTTGCTGTGATAAGCTCTAGCGCTGAGGCCCCTTGCTTGAAGCTGGGTCGTCTCTATGTGTTGTGACTGCTGTGACAGACGTTTGCCCACTGTGTGAATGTGGCATCTGACGTCATGACAGCCCCGCATGGCAGATACTGTCTGTGCTCTTCTGCTGTTATGAAGGAGGAGAGGGGGGTGTTCTGTGTGGGTGTATGGTGTGTGTGTGTGTGTGTGTGTGTGTGCGCACATGCGTGTGTGTTGCGTGGAATTCCTGTTGAATGTATCAAATTGAACCTGTGCGTGAGTAAATGATATAACCTGTGTGTAAAAGGAACGCGCGTGATTGCATGTGTGTGTAAAGTGAATGAGTGAATGAGTGAGTGAGTGAGTGAATGAGATGCTTATCTGTGTGTGTGTGTGTCTCTGCAGGGGTGTTCGTGACTAAAGGAGATGTGGGGGTTGGGACCATAGTGGGTTCGGCAGTGTTCAACATCCTGTGCATCATAGGAGTGTGTGGGCTCTTCGCAGGGCAGGTATGATGTCACCAACGGAAAAACCCCCCCGAAAACACCCAGCAATATGTTGAGATGACCTGGAAACAGTCCATGCTTGCTGAAACTGTCATTCATACATATGTAAACATGCTTAAATAGACAATCGCGTTACAGTTGCGCCCCATTCCCCCTTTACACGCCATGGCAAGTGCACGAAGAGACGTACGCGGTCTTTATCCTTGGCTTGGATCCGAACACATGTGCATCGTCACATATGTACTGTGACACACATTAAACTCTGCCCCCAAACAAACACACACACACACACACTCTCACACAATACAATATCATGCCTTCCTATTGTCCACCCACGTGGCGTGTCAGATATGGGGTTACAGTCAGGCTCTTAACGTGAGCCAGCATCCTGGTGGTAGTTTGACACGGCCAAACCAGGAAGCTTGCATGACAACAACTCCCCCCCCCCCCCCCCACCCACCCACCCACTCTCAGATAAGCCCTGAAAAAATAGGGAGGTAAATCAGAGATGTGATCACAGATTGTGTATTATGTAAGGAGATATAGTGGTGTCAGGAGGGTTTGGTGTATTAAAAACATCTTCATGCGCTCGAGCTAACCTCCTCTCGTTGTTTATCTCATTAATGCTAAGCTGCTCTTTTCCTTTGAAAAAGTGCACGTTTAGGCCAACTCTTTGTTGCTTGTTTTCTCTCCGAAACAATGGACGAGTTGTCGGAGAGATACACAAAGAACTGTTTTGTTCAACATTAAGAATAACATTTACCTGTGAGTGATATGACATGTTTTTTATTGTAGGAGGGAAACTAAAATTCGAAGTCAGTTAGTCATCCCCCCTGCTAGCTAGCTAGCTAGCTACGGCATCTGCTTATGTAAAATCAATGGATACACCAACCCCTTTATTGTAGGTGTGAAGTGCTTTAGAGTCACAGGTGAATTCGAAGCACAGGGTCAACGCCAGAGCACATTTAATATCTTCTGTATCCTATGTCATTATGTTAATTTCAACTAATTTCAGAGTCAACTGTTACTCATTTCTTTCTCTTTCTGCTTGTAGGCGGTGAAGCTCTCCCATTGGACGCTTCTGAGAGATTCCACGTATTACATCTTCTCTATAGTGGCTCTTATTGCTGTAAGTGGAATAAGCACACGCGTGCAAATATATTTGCATTGGCACAAACCACATACACGTCCGCACAAATGCATACGGAAACACACGCTCTTAGAATAGGATGCAATTTTGAGTCATTTCACAATCATGTAATTTACAGCCATTCATCTACACCAATTAATACACTGGCGCCCTCAGAGAAATACAGAGACAGCAAATGACAGAGAGAGGGACGCAGAGAGAGAGGTAGAGTGAGCGAGACAGAGAGAGTTAGAGTGATGGAGCGAGACAGAGAGAGAGAGTTAGAGGGACAGAGTGAGGGAGAGAGAGAGTTAGAGGGACAGAGTGAGGGAGAGAGAGAGTTAGAGGGACAGAGTGAGGGAGAGAGAGAAAGAGAGTTAGAGGGATGCAGTGAGGGAGAGCGAGATGGAGAGAGAGGAGGGGAAAGAGAGAGATGTTGGGAAGGAGGGAGAGAAGCAGGGAAAGAGAGAGATGGAGGGAAGAAGGGAGGGAGGGACGGCAGGCTGGCATTGGTTAAACTAATGCCAAGACGGCTATCAGTCATCCCAATGAGCTCAGCTAGCTGTACCCTTACATACCACATACACCCGCACGTGTTCAGACTTATTCACACAAGGGTGCATACACACACATGCACACACACACACGCACACATGCATACAACCATACAAACACACACATACGTGACATCTTTGTGCGTCATTGCTCTATATTTATATATTTGTTTATATAGAACACACACACACACTGGATCACAAGTATTAGGACAATATACAGATTGTCATGAGTTTAGATTCTAGTTTGCTCAAGTGGAGAATGGCTGGACAGATTACACCCTCTAGTGGTGAAGACACAGTACTGCTGAAAACTCCAGTGGCCAATATTATAGCTGATGTATCTAACTTTTTGCCTTACAGTTTATCTATGATGAGAAGGTCACATGGTAAGTTTCAGTCACATACATAACACATGTATTTATGATTATCAGTAACTGGCCACTGAGTTTGATGATCATTGATTGAGAGATAGTGGATGTGATGCATTCCAGGTGGGAGTCTCTAGTACTGGTCCTGATGTATTTGGTTTACATCCTGATCATGAAGTGAGTATCATTTTCATTTCATTACAGTGAGCCTTTAAAACAACATGTGATATGTGTATTCTGGTGGGTCATCCGACACGATGACAACGCGTGTGTTGCAGTCACTGTCTGTTTTTCCACCCTGTTTCTGTGTCTGTAGGTTTAACGGCCGGGCGCATCGCTACTTCCAACGCCGGACCAAGAGCTCGATCAACCTAACCAACGGCCTGACAGGAAGCACCGACCTGGAGGACAACGTCACCTGCGACGCCACCGCCGTCCTCCTCAAGAAAGGTGCGCGTAAGACGACGAACGGCAGCCATTTTGTGTCTAACGTCGCAACCTCGCTCGTCCTCGGTTCGCCTCCGCTGAGCCGCCATTTTGGCTCCGTCCTGTTCAGTCGCTTCAAACATCTGTTGATTCTGAGAGGAGCGAGTGGTGATTCCAGCGGGGTCTTCTTGTGTTCCTGTAGCTAACTTCCACTGCAAACCCTCGGTGTTGATGGTGGACGAGCTGCTGTCGGCCTACCCTCACCAGCTGTCCTTCTCTGAAGCCGGCATGAGGATCATGATCACCAGCCACTTCTCACCACGGACACGCCTCACCATGGCCTCACGCATGCTCATCAACGAGGTAACGCACAGACGCGCGCATGCAGAGACTGAAACCCACCAACACGTACACACGCCTATACAGAGACACATACGTGCAGGCACGTTGGGCTTTCTGAAGACACACAGGTGACACGCGCACACACAGGCGACTCACGCATAGACACAAGTGACACACACAGGTGACACACACAGGTGACACACGCACTCACACACACACTCACACATAAACACAGGTGACACACACACTCAGAAACACACAGGTGAGTGCCATTCCAGCTTGCGCTGCATCTCGACAGAGACAGAGGCTGATCAACACCAGTGAGACCCGGGTGACCCGCATCACCAACGGCGACTCGGACACCACCTCCAGGCTCCTGGAGAGGCGGGGCCTGGAGAACGGCATGGGTGGAGCCGAGAGGGGGCTGAACGGGCGCTGCCGGCTTCAGGGGGGCGTGGAGTCGGGGAACGAGACGGAGAACGAGGACAACGAGAACAACGAGAACGACGGAGGAGAGGAGGAGGAGGAGGAGGAGGGGGAGGGCGAGGGCCCACTGGTGCCTTTCACGATACCAGGTAGCCAGACACCGTGTGGCCACCCAGAGGCCTCTGTAGAACACCATACGGTTACTGTGGCAACCGGATTCAAATAAGCACCATAGATACACCAGTATTGCTCTCTCTTACACTCTCACTGTCTCTCTTCCATTCTTCCTCTCTGATGGCTCAACCTTCCCTTCCACTCCCGACCATCTCTCCCTCCCTGCCTCCGTCCCTCTCTCCCTGCCTCCATCCCTCTCTCCCTGCCTCCGTCCCTCTCTCCCTGCCTCCGTCCCTCTCTCCCTGCCTCCCCCTCTTCCCCCCTCTCCTCCCCCCCTCTCCTCCTCTCTCCTCCCCCTCATCCCCTCCTTTCCCCCTCTTACCTCCTCTCCTCCCCCCTCATTCCCTCTCCTCCCCCTCTCCTCCCCTCTACTCCCCCCTCATCCCCTCTCCTCCCCCTCTTACCTCCTCTCCTCCCCCCTCCTCCCCTCTCCCCAGCGGGGGGGTGTAACAAGCTGAAGTGGCTGGTCATGTGGCCTCTCTGCCTTCTCCTGTTCCTCACCGTGCCCAACTGTGCAAAGCGCCGCTGGCAGAACTGGTTCATGGTGGCCTTCGTCACTTCCACCATCTGGATCGCCTGCCTCTCCTACATCATGGTCTGGATGGTGAGTCAGCAGCCGCCATCTTGGTTTTCCCCAGGGGGGATGACGGTGGCACTTTTTGGTTGTTCTTTATCGGAGGGAAGAAAAACTGGACTTTCGGTGGGATTTGAACGTTTGTTCTGTGTGGGTTGTTTGTTAGGGTTGACCATGGTTCTGTAAATATACCTGATGTTGATAAAGCAGTTTGAATTGAGTTCAATTTTGTGCTGCTGCTGTCTTTTGTTTCAGTTAACTTTATTAAGGTAGCGTATGATTTCTAATGGAAAAAGTATCCTTAACATTGTTCCACAAAGCACAAAGTCCATGCTTGCAGGAAGATCCAAGTTTGAATTGAATATAACTTTATCTGTCGGAGGATTTCATGTGAGTTGGAACCTGCTGTTTCAGGTGACAGTGATTGGCTTTACGTTGGGCATCCCTGATGTCATCATGGGCATCACCTTCCTGGCAGCGGGTACCAGTGTTCCAGACTGCATGGCCAGCCTTATCGTGGCACGGCAAGGTAGGCACACACACACACGTCAACTTCTCACCCAGGGACATTGACCTTAGCGTCTTTTAGACGCGCATGATGATGAATTGGTGATTGGTTCTGTAGGTGTTGATGAAGGTGTTTGTCCCCAGGTCTGGGTGACATGGCTATCTCCAACTCCATCGGCAGTAACGTGTTCGATATCCTGGTTGGTCTGGGTCTACCCTGGGGCCTGCAGACTCTGTGCATCGACTACGGCTCCGAGGTCTGTCTTCTGCACTCGCGCGCACACACACACACACACACACTCACACCTCCTCCCATATGCACCTCACACATACACACACCTCCCCCCCCCATCCATACGCACCACACACGCACGCACAGCTAGCAGACCAAGTATAGGAGGAGTTTTGACAGTTGTGATGGTTCTTGTTGGGTTGGTATCGCTAATGGAACCCGTACCTGCGTGTCTTCAGATCCATCTGAACAGCAGAGGACTCATCTTCTCTGTGGGACTACTTCTGGCTTCCGTCTTCTTCACAGTAAGAGACTAGCACATTTTAATTACAGCGGGGGCCAATTTTGGTGTGGTGACGTATAGGATCGGGGTTGGAAAAGGATGGAAGAGGCATATGGCCTCGCATGCCTTCTCCTCCCTCCACACCTGCCCACACTGGCTGTGTGTCATACTTGGACTAAAGATAGTCTCCTCGCTTCTTCTCCTTTCCTCTCCCCTCCTCCTCTCCCCACTACTGTCCACCTCTCCTCTCCTCCCTTCCTCACCCCTGTCCTCCTCTCCTCCCCGCCCTCCCTCATCCCTGTCCGCCTCCCTTCCTCACCCCTGTCCTCTCCTCCCCCTCCTTCTTACTCAGGTTCTGGGCGTCCACCTAAACAAATGGACCCTGGACAAACGGCTGGGCCTGGCCTGTCTGCTCACGTACGCCATCTTCCTCTGTTTCTCCATCCTCATCGAGTTCAACGTCTTCATCTTCGTGAACCTGCCCATGTGCCGAGACATCCTCTGATCGGCCTTTCCTCTTCCACCTCCTCCTTACGCTCATCCCTGGCTGGTTGCAAGCCAGCTGTGTCCTCACGTGGATCTCTACCTTCTTGGGGGGGGGGTATTTATCATTTATCTTTGGTGCAATAGAAGGGGACGATCGAAGAAGGTTCTAAGATTTGCAGAGAGGGTTTGTTTCGAATTAGACGGAGAATGAGGAAGTCCTGTTGAAGCGGATGAGGATGTCGGCCAATCAGTGAGCTGAATAGTGACTGCTTCCAGTTGACGTTGCTGGTTGAAGACTTCGAACTGGAGGAAAAATTCAATTGTACGATCATCAACAGTGGACCGCTGTTGGTAGATTTGCTGCTGTAACTAACTAATCAACTGAAAGAAGATGATGGAGATATTTTTCCCCGTAAGATTGTGTTTGTTACTCTTTGTACATACGGATATGTACAGCATCCTAATTTGTTTTAAGTTAAGACTGAATTTATGTACATATTTGATGGTATTTTCATAGAGGAAAAGAACGCTAGGCCTATTTCTTCAACCAGTTTCATCACGTTTTAAGATTTAAAAGGAGGAAAGATGTGTTTGTTGTGCCATGACTTGGCCTGCCAGTGACACCGATGGTAACATTTCTCTCCTAAACTCAATAGAAACTCATGTTAGCATGCTATGCTAGCCGCAGATCCATTCCTTTATCTTTGCGCTCTGAGGAATAACAGCCTATAGTTGAATATCTCTCTCTATATTTAATGGTATTTATGTACATATCTTCTTCTTTTTTCGTTTGTTGCTTTCTATAGATATATTCCAAATATGAGGTTTGATATGTATGTCCAAAACAATATTGTAGAAAAGGGATATTCCTGTAACTGAAGTCCAGCACTGACACTTTATTGAATAGACATAATATTATGTTATTATGTGACTACTGAGGTTTTAGAATTTAGATTTATCGGACAATTCAAGGGTAGTTTTTAGTCTCTCGTTTGAGTACAATGTTAGTACTTCAATACAAAAGTATTTTTAGAATAGGGATTAAAAAAAAACTACACTGTCGAAAGAGAGGTAAATGGGTTCTGTGTGTGCGTGTGCGTGTCTGTCTAGAGTTTCATTGACGGTAATCTCAAGAAGGACCCAGGAAGCCGACGTTGCTCAGAGGACTAGTCATGCTTTATTTATGAATTTATTTATTCTGAGATTACATTAGATGTGTTGGTTTCAGATCTTTGGGACACCAGTAAGTATCATGGAATGCGTTGTGTTGGTTATATACAGGATATATATATATATATATACAGGATATACATGTATATTGATGTGTACAGTGTACCTTATATAATCCGTTACTGGGAAACTGACTTGATGTTTTCATATTTAAGAATAGAACTTGATAATTTATAAGTTTTGTATAGTTCTGATAACAGAAAAGAAATATAAACGTATATATATATATATATTGCAGCGTTTGTATATTTTGAAAAAGGTTTTGCAGATGTTTCACAGAGTATTCTTACTGGTTTTGACCTGAGACACCAGAAGGAAGTCAGCGTTGCTTGGAAACCACGGATGAACACCTGGTATGGCGGTGATGGTCACGGCCACCCCCACTGAAACCCCTGGCACTTGCACAACCTATGTATTCTGGACACAGTGCTTGTACTCCAACAACATCCATTGGATTTGATGATTCAAAAACTGTCGTCAACAACAACAACAACAACAAGGCAACAACAAAAACAAACACTTGTGGACATGTTTTTATGCTTATATTTGAGCCATCATCTTTTGTCAACGCGATTGTCGCCTTTTATCCAATCAAACGTGAGAAACATTTTCTTTTCTTTTTTTTTTCCAACCGTTAAAAGATATTCGTATTCAGAGCCTTGTGGGATAGTTTCACGAGGATTTTTATCCGAATTTACACACTGGAAATCCTTAAAGACTACTGCACTAAATAGATGTGTTAACTCATGGCATGCAGCGAATATGCCTACTGATTCTACCATGAAGTCGTCGATTCGAACCACGTCTGTCCAGCCTTCTAAATTATGTTTCTAATCTGAGTGCCATTGCTGTCACCAAAATGCAACAGCTGTATCTAGGTAGATGTGGGTTGCCCATCCTGTTGGGCTGAACACAGTATATCACATTGTACAATGGGTGTCAGACTGATTTGGCACATAGGAGATAGTTTGCGGTACATTTTAGGTTAATAGAGAATTATATGTTGGTCTGCATGTCTATTTCATATAAGTAAAGTTATTTTGTGTGTACTTTTAAGGTTTGCCCTGATCAGGAAAGCACTGTGTTGATTAAGTTGTACATACTATGTGAAGGTAGAATATGAAAAACAGAAATGGTTAAGTATCTTAAAATGGCAAGCAGGAATTTGAAATTTACAGTATTTAGAATGTAGGGCTGTATAAATAGTTTCCAACAAACCAATGTCATTATACTGTCATGTCTTCAGACTTGTTTGTAAATCCTCATTTTCGTGAGGCCTCTGGGTATTTTCTGTATCTCTCAGTATGCTTAACGGGCCTCTTGGAAAGGTATTTGGAATATTTTGTTCCCAGGGGTATTCTTGCAATAAACTGATTTACATACAGCGTTGCGTATCGTCGTGTTTTTTCTTTTCTTTTCTCTTTTTTTTTGCTACAGACACCCGATCGCAGGAATAGCGTACATGTCGACCACTGTAGAATAAGGTTCATCATGATCTGTTCACGAAATCTCATTCTAGCCACGTGTCTGTATTAGGATTAATGTTGTGATCGATTATTGAATCTTCGGTTCATGGACGGACGGAACCCTTCCCGTCGTGTGTAGAATATGAGCGCATGCTGATTATACCTACCGTCGTCTCTTCTTTTTTGGAGACTAAAACGAAAACCTTGAATGCGCAGTGGTGCTACCGTGCTCGCTTAAAGTTTGCCAGGTTGAACAATGCCGAGCAAAGCTTTGACAGACATGCTACTGCAGGCAGTGATGGGACTTCTAAACAAGAACACGATATAACGTGAAAGCAAGTGCGATAGATTGAATATGTTTCTTCTGAAGATGCGAAAAGATTCGTGGAATGTAGGCGTTCGAAGTTGTCTCGGTTACTGCGCTTAAATTTCAGGTAAGTTGACGTAAGGGATATTGTGTTCTGGCGATCCAGTGTTTAGAAAAGTTTTTATTTTTTTTCAACAGCAACTGTTGTTTCCGTGTTATGCATCAAACAATACTAACTATCATATTAGTCAGTTGGATTGCCAGCTTAAAACGTAAAAACTAGACGTTGTCTGATTTTTCTTTAAAAAAGCTAAATAGCCTATACTTTTTTGAGTCATGGGAAAAGGGAAAACTGACCAGTAAACAAGATGGGATATAAATAACATTGAGGTTGACAGAGGAATGTCTAGACCAGTTTATACTTTTGGCAAACAAATCAGTTTGCAAATACGGCTATTAGTACGCCTATACAAAACTATTGTCTTGATAAGACTTCTAAACAAACTGCTTCTTGCAGTCTAATTAAAAGCTATTTGGCATCATTGTATAGCAACCCAATGTACAGTTTATAAAGTTGTATACAGTTTCCCAATATTTTTGAATTCCAACACTTTCCCCTACTTTTCCCTGACTGTTACGGATAAACATTCCTTCTGCTCACATTACTGTACAGAGTGGCGTCTTATCTCCTCTTCACGAGTTATTAACCTCGCTAGTTCAAGTAAATGGTACTTCACTGGCAAAATGACTTGTTGCAGAAATCAAACGCTGCAGAAGAAATGCAATTGACCAGTTCAACAGAGTAACTGAAGGGTACTTTCAACGAAAAGCCCATTTATCGTGAACATATGTTTAGGACCTAATTATTCAGTCTCTTTGTCTGCAAAAAAACCCACAGTCATGTGGTCAGGATGAGTATTTACTGTAAAGACCCAACATGCGCTGTAGTATACCTGTATTCCTCTTTTAAATGTTTTCATCTCTTTCACTCTTGAACACTCTGAACACTCTACTCCCCCCCCCCACACACACACACCAACTTTTTTGTCCATTCAGTTTTCCATTCATGTGGAAAAGCACATGGAAAATATTGGCAGCCTTAGAAACATGCAGCAGGTCTGTCTGAACTTGATTAAATACACACACATACAGTAGAATACATAACTCAAATAAGTACACACTTGCATGCAAATGCTTCTACACACACACACACACAGTTTCCAGATGTTTGTTTATAGGGTGATTGTCCCAGTTTTAAGCCTCTGTGGAATCTGTTAAAGTGATTATCCACAGTGAGGGAGACCGATTCTGGCACCCAGTGGGTAGTTACACCACTGCAAAGCCATGACTCAGCCTTCAAGAACTTTAGCGAATGGACAAAAGTCCTTTTGCCAACCCTTGATGTAAGTCATGACGTCGATATTTCCACTTTGCGATCCTGCCTAGCCGTGTCCTCGGCAGCCAGATCTCTCCACAGCCAGGTGCCATCACGCTAACACAGGAACCTGTGTTCTCGGTCCTTCACACGCAGAAAAGCTGACACAGCTCCATTCGCTGTGGGCGCCAGGTACCAGTTTTGGACCGGACGTTAAGCCCGTTAAAGTGGCTAACGCTAAGAGTGACTGGCTATTAGCTCTGTCCTAACAGCCGCCGCTGGCTGGCTAGCCCTTTAGCCGATCCTGACAGATTTACTGTCTCGATGCGGTTGTATGGTCAGGGATTCTGACTCCTTCTGCAGGTTGTCTGTGGTCTTGAAATGACAAGCTGGACTTGTGGACAGTCTCTCTGTCCCAGTTTGGCGACTGTGTTTGACCACATCCTTATTGGGGAGAGGCCTTGGGGACAGACACTGTTGGGATTCCGGAGCTGTCTTGAACTGCCTTGACAAGCGAAAGGAGTCAGGAAAACATGAAGTCCACAGAATGAGGAAACGAGATAGATTCGCTAAACGTGACCGAGGTATCACGTCACACCAACGTTTAAGACTTAAACGTCCGACCACCTCTCTGCGTTTTTGTAAACAACTGGGAAATCTCGTCCAGTGTCGGAACTCGGTGATGTCATAATGGCTGCCCCAGGAAGAAGCTACTCTTGTTACAGGAAGCCGGGACACACCATCAAGGACTAGCCGAACCTCTGAAGACTTTCACAGAAAGGCACCGGTGTCTGGCCTTTCCGAGCCAGGCATGAGAACAGCCGTGAAAAACGCACGTCGCCTGTCTAGGTTCAAACTCCCCAGACATGTCTGCAAATCCCATCAAAGCGAAGAAAACTAAATTTGGACTCCATCATTTTTCAGATGAATACCTCGTCTACGACGCAGATAAAGAGACTAGCTGGTTTTAAACGCTATCCCTCACAATCGTTTTTTTTTCTCAACGTTTAGGATCATTCTCAAGGACCATCGTAGGTTGTTAGAATTTAGAACTATGCATATGGAACTCTGTGGAGGAGAAGGAATGCCCTTCTGTTGAGATATCTATAAGAGCCATACAAGGCTCTGCCTACACCACAGTGAAATAGACTTGCTTTATATATGTCGCCTTGCCTCGTTCTCTTGGCTTTTATCTCAGCACTGGGTTGTGGGGTTCGCTGGGAGTTTGGTTGGTGGGTTCAGGGTGGAGTCTCTCCACATTCCTTCTTCTGGATGAATTCTCCTCCCCCCGTTGGGTTTTGACCTTGTTCTCCCTCTTTTGGTGGATCATGCTCTGTTTTTCAGTCTCCACTCTTTGTCCTATCTCTTTCTCTGCTTTTGCTTAACCTCACTCTCTCCCTCCTTCTCCCCTTTTATTGCCCTCTCGTTCTCTCCTCTCTTGCCTACCCTCTCTGTTTCTTTCTCTCTCTCTCCCTCCCTCTCCCCGTAATCTTTCTCTCTCTATCTCTCTCTATCCATCTCTATCTCTCTCTCTCTATCTCTCTCTATCCATCTCTCTCTCTCTCTCCCTCCTGTAAGTGGTGAAATACTTAGGCTTGATTCCTTCCTACTGGTTCTTATTGAAGTTCTGGTTCTCTCTCTCTCCCTCCCTCTCTCTCTCTCTCTCTCTCTCTCTCTCTCTCTGTTATACTCTCTATCATGCTCCTACACTGATTATACTGTACAACTTAAGTCTTAATGTGAATGGGTGGTGCTCACCATTCCTGAATGACTCTCTAACTTAGGGCATGGCTCACTGTGGTCTACAGAAATGGGCTTATGTGGTCTTGCAATATAAGTGACAGTGTGTTAACGTACTGTTCTCTGGCACCATCCGGACAGTCGTTTGAGCTGTTTAGCTTCAGTACGCGTCAGCATCCTAACCACAGTGTATATCCTGTTTGTAAAGCAATTATAAGTTCATTATCTTCCCCCTGGACCCATGTGAGGTATCATCCCTTTGATGAACCACAGCTGTCTACCAGTGCGTGTAGTTGAACATGTGTTGTGGCTGTCTAATTTACTGTTGGACTCCAACCCTCTGCTGCGCAGCACAGTACAACGGAGCTACGTTCAAAGCCCCAACATCCCCTTTGGTTGTTTCCCGAGGGCTTTAAAAGCAATTATGCACCATCCCTTTAAATTAGACCAGGTTGTTGCACGCATAGCTCTCATTCGTCTAGCTTGTTTTTGCTGTGGATGAGTCGCTTGACCTTTAGTGTTTTGATTTAGTCTTGTTTTTCCGCTCTTTCTTGCCATTTCCATTTGCCTCTTGTTCTTTCTTCTCTCTCTCCCCCCCTCTCTCTCCTTCTCTCTCTCTCATCATCTCTCTCTCTCTTTCTCCCTCCTCCCCTCTCTCTCTCCCCCCCTCTCTCTCCCTCTCTCATCATCTCTGTTTCTCCCTGTGCTCTGCTCTCCAGTAGTCAGGGATGACCCGCTTGTCTTTGCTGTGCAGTTGAGCTTGGCAGCCAGTCTCTTCCCTCTCCTTCTCACCCCCCCCCCCCTCCCCCCTCCCCTTCTCCTCCACTCCACTTACTTTTCTGCGGGGGTTCGGTTCCTCCTGGTCAACAGCATTTTATTAAAGGTCAGGGATGTTGCTAAATGGAAACACTACCCTTCCTTGGTCTGTTTTAGCTTCAGCCTGGCTAGAGATGCACACTTAACATGTTGCTGCTTTGCCCTCTGACTGACATACGAAAACACAGACCTCGTGGCTCTGTTTTCCATCATCTCTCTCTCTCTGTGGTCGATCCCTTAGATTGTCTGGACTCTTTCCTGTTGCGTTTTCTTCCCCTTCGTAGAAAAGGTGGTCTCCCAGGGCCTTAAAGGGGCGTCGCATTTCTTCACTTTGTAATCCTCTTGGGCGGAAAGTGTTTGAGTTACGGTTGGAAGGTTCAGACCAACAGGATTCTAGGGTCTGGGTCAACTCTTTAGTTTTGATTCGCAGAGGGATGCAAATGGAAGAGGAAGAACATGAAAGGTTTTCTTCATGGTCCATCTTGGAACATCAACAGTGACTTCTCCTCGACCTTCCCTTTAAATGATGCCAGACCTGGCCTGTACATAAGAGACACCGAATGTTGAGTTCCTAAACCTTTTTGCTAGTTTGGTTAACTGGATCTGAACTGTTCATGAACCAGTGACCCAGTTATAGTTTATGGTAGGTAAACACAGACAAGAATAACATGAAATGACCTGTGTCTGTTTTACATTCTTCTTACTTTTCATCTATCCTACTTCATTTCTGTTCTCGTAACCACTCTAAACACTTGTCTACAATGAGTTCTTGTGACGTCATGCTTTAAGTAAATAACACATTCCCCCGCATACTCCTGTTTCCTGCTCCCTCTCCTCCTTTCTCTCTCTCTCTCTCTCACTCTCTCTCTCACTCTCTCTCTCTCTCACTCTCTCTCTCACTCTCTCTCTCTCTCTCTCTCTCACTCTTTCTCTCTCTCTCTCTCTCTCTCATTATCTGTTCCTCTTTCCCTCTCTCTCTCTCCCTCTCTCCCCCCTCTTTCTCTCTCGCTCCCCCTCTCTCTCCCCCCTCTTTCTCTATCGCTCCCTCTCTCTCTTCCTCTTTCCCCCCCCTCTCTCTCTCCCTCCCCCCTCTCTCTCTCCTCCCCCTCTCTCCTGTGTGATGTGCGTTAGCTGGGTGTTCCAGTGAATTCCTGTGTTTACTCAGCTGGCCTGCGGGCCACTGTTGTTGCAGCAGTCCCCTTCTGCACCAAAACACAGGGGTTGTTTCTGGACACATGCACAACACACTCGTGTGCCACCATGCCTGCTTTGACCACAAGCACCCACACAAGCCTTGCTCTAGACCAGGGGTCTCCAATCCTGGTCCTTGAGGGTTGCTGTCCTGAAGGTTTTCGATGTTTCCCTGCTCCAACAAACCTGACTCTAATAAAGGGTTATTGTGAAGCTTCCACAGAGCTCATTCATTAGAATCTGGTGTGCTAGAGCAGGGAAACATCGAAAACCTTCAGGACAGCGGCCCTCGAGGACCAGGATTGGGGACCCCTGCTCTAGGGACACACTCACGTACGATACAAGCACCCCTCTACAGCTCTCAGTAGACACACATCTCAGGCTGGGCTTCAGCTTGGTGTGGATCGCAGAGATGTTGAAAGAGCGGGGAGACTGAGAAATGCCCGCTGGGAAGTGAAGGCCAAAGGCGTGGCGTCAACCTCAACACTGTTAGGGTTTGTGTCGAAGCCACGCCGGCACCCTGCGGAGATCCATCGAGTCATGAGTCGGCTTGGCAACTTAAACTCCTTCTTTCCGTCCACATGAAACAATCTGCACATGCTCTCCTCTGGGCCAATGCCATCTTCCTGTAAGTGAACATTCCCTTTCAATTGCCAAGAAAGCCTGCATCTTTGCACGGTGACCGAACGCCAGATGATTGTAAATCAAAATCGCACGCTCATGCAAGTCCGACTTTCGATAGGTGACGACTGGGAATAGCGACTCCTGATTGGCTGTTATTAGCTTGTAATAACGCTCCATGTGTTTTTGATGTAGGAACACAGAGGGCTGTCATGGCTCCATGGTTACCTCAGCGTCTGGAGCGACCAGACTCCTATTCCACCAAGATCAAAAACCATTATTAAGTCATTAACTTCCTTCGTTATACAACAGAGACTGTGAATTTAAACAAGGGTCGACCTGTGCAAAGGGAGTCTGTGTTTGTATGTCTGTTAAGCTAAGGAACAGTGTGCTTCTGTGATGCAGTGCCCAGTCTGTGTGTGTGTGTGTGTGTGTGTGCATGTGTGTGTGGATGGATAAGTGATTCTCAGCTGTGTCTTTGTGAGACAGCAGCTGAGCCACACACACGCACACACACACACACACACGCACGCGCGCACACACACACAAGCTTACACAGACACACAAGCTCATCTAGAGTCTGAGATTTTAAAAAAAAGTTTAGAAAGTAGTGTGTGTGCCTGGTCTTATCTCTTTCTGAGGATACTGAGCTCTGTGTCTGTGTTGCATCAGTTCAGGAACCCTCCAGTCCTGTCCTGTAGTGAGAAGCTCTCAGCCTCCACCCTGTCTCCACCCTGCCTCCACCCTGCCTCCACTCTGCCTCCACTCTGCCTCCACTCTGCCTCCACCCTGCCTCCACCCCGCCTCCACCCTGCCTCCACTCTGCCTCCACCCTGCCTTCACCCTGCCTCCACCCTGCCTCCACCCTGCCTCCGGAGAGGCAGCATGCACTGTGCAGCGTCACACAGAGCATCCCAAACTGTCTGCTCCTGCATGCTGTGTTGATGTTGGACGGAGCTAGAGATCTGCAACCCGAAGGTTGTCACAGTTTACTGTCGACCCTTAAAAAGAACGAGGAGTTCCAGATAACTTATCGAAACCGTCACACAAGGAGAACGAGATTTCGACAAACTTCCCAACCAAATGTTTTCAGTCCAGAGTTCTTCATTGCCAAGTCATTTAGTTGGAAAACAGGTGGTTCTTATCAGCATTTAGTGTGTTTTTTCGCTTCTTGAATCCATTTACACAAACACACACACACACACACACACACACACACACACACACACACACCCTAGGAGCTGGCTGGTGTCCTATCCAGGGTAATGCAGTCTGACTCCCCCTGGTATCTGTGGTGCCCCAGCATGGACAGAGCAGCCAAGCAGGAATGCTGATAACCCTTGTTTCTGGGGTGGAACCAGGAAAAAAGAGGCTTCCGGCAACAAGACTACAGCTGTTTTCATCCGTGCGTTCATGGACTATGTGCACAACACGGTCGAAACGCTGTCAAAAACATTTTCTAATAGGTCTGCGTTTGATGGAGTGTGTCCTGGGCGCGCAGGGCTTTGAACATGTCTCAGGAACAGGCTTTGGCAGCCCACCTATCAGAGTTGAGGATGCGTAGTTTCTAAAGAGGGGTGGGGGGGGTGGGGGGGGGGGGGCTTAGATCAAGGG